>JAWZYU010001607.1:0-17482 GCA_038380435.1 Ryuthela nishihirai
GTTTATAATGACCGAAAGACCAAGTACTCTGATACTTGGCAACATTTACCTTATGGAACGAGAAAATGAACTTTATACTTCTCTTAGTACTACGTTAAGTTCCCCGCCCTGCCCACGGTCAGTAGGGGACACCGATGGGCTTGGAAAGGCCACAGTCCGCCGGATGGGACGTTAAGCTTTGGTCCCGTGTGCTATAGAGCCATACCCTGTGCACGTTAAAGAACACAATACATGGCCTTGACGGGAGGCTACCAACTGTCTCCCAACAGATGTTCCAGTGGGTCTCCTCCCCCAACCTGCTCTGAGCCTTCGGGGTCCTTGTGACCTGGACATTTAGCCCATTGTGTGCAAAAAAGTGCCGCTCAGATTTAAAACATTCCAACGTTAAAGAACACGCTGGATGGCCTTGACGGGAGGCTACCATCTGTCTCCCAACAGCTGTTCCAGTGGGTCCCCAACCTTCTCTTAGTCTTCGGGGTCCTTGTGACCTGGCCATTTACCCCATTTTGTGGAAAAAAGTGCCGCTCAGAGGTAAAACAATCCAACGTTAAAGAACACGCTGGCTGGCCTTGACGGGAGGCTATCATCTGACTCCTAACAGCTGTTCCAGTGGGTCCCCAACCTTCTCTGAGCCTTCGGGGTCCTTGTGACCTGGCGATTTACCCCATTTTGTGGAAAAAAGTGCCGCTCAGAGGTAAAACAATCCAACGTTAAAGAACACGCTGGCTGGCCTTGACGGGAGGCTACCATCTGATTCCTAACAGCTGTTCCAGTGGGTCCCCAACCTTCTCTGAGCCTTCGGGGTCCTTGTGACCTGGCGATTTACCCCATTTTGTGGAAAAAAGTGCCGCTCAGAGGTAAAACAATCCAACGTTAAAGAACACGCTGGATGGCCTTGACGGGAGGCTACCATCTGACTCCTAACAGCTGTTCCAGTGGGTCCCCAACCTTCTCTGAGCCTTCGGGGTCCTTGTGACCTGGCGATTTACCCCATTTTGTGGAAAAAAGTGCCGCTCAGAGGTAAAGCAATCCAACGTTAAAGAACACGCTGGATGGCCTTGACGGGAGACTACCGTCTCCCGTCAAGGGGAGGGCCTTCAAGGGGAGGGCCCGTCAAGGGGATGCACACCATGGACTAAATGGCCAGGTCACAAAGACCCCGAAGACTAAGAGAAGGTTGGGGGAGGGGACCCACTGAAACAGCTGTTGGGAGACTACCATCTGTCTCCCAACAGCTGTTCCAGTGGGTCCCCTCCCCCAACCTTCTCTGAGCCTGCAGGGTCCTTGTGACCTGGCCATTTAGCCCATGGTGTGCAAAAAAGTGCCGCTAAGAGGTAAAACAATCCAACGTTGAAGAACTCATTTTGCATGGCAAAAAACTCAAAAAATTATGAAATTACTTTATCATGATAATTCACATGTTTGCAAAACAATTTCCTTTCATTTTAAAACAACTTTGCTAAAAAAAAATTTTATTATGTCATTCTCTATAATAATTCATTTCTCTGTAAAAAAAATGTCGGGAAAAAAAAAACATCATCTCGTTTTTTAATTTGAAAACAAAATAAAAAAAAAAAGTTTCGCACATGCGTTTGTAGTTCAGCTGAAGCAAAAGATGTCAAAATTAAAATATAACATTTCCTAGATTTGAAATGACTCAGATGAATGCAGTTGTTAACTGCACAGATGTCACATTTCTTAGCAACGCTGTGTTGACGTCATTAATTCAGATGCCAGCTCACCAGGTGGCAGTCGAATGCCTTGTGACGTCACACATCGAAGGAAGGAAATTAAAACACTGTTCTATTCCGGTATTCGAATTAAGAGAAACATAATCTGTTGCTTTCTTTTCCATAATTCCCACTAGACCTTTCTTAATTTAAACTACTTGAATCATTGTTATTTTTAGTTCACTCAGAAAGTTGAAAAGCGACATTCGTATCGAGTCATAAGTTTGCGGAATTCTCTCTTTGAATGTAGGATCTCACAGCACAATAAATTGCACTTCTCGTTTACATTTTTTCAACATTTTAATCCCCTTTCAAGCTAGATTTTTAACGCGGATCTGTAAGTTTCCAATCTTATGAAAAATATTTATCAGGATCGGATCTAGGATTCCCCCCCCCTCCCCCCAACTTCAGAGGTGGTAGAAAAAATATTAAACTTATTTATATTTCATGGTTTTTATCTAGAATTCTTTCAAAAATATGTAAAAAGGGAGATTTTTTAGGTTGTTTTACCTCAGAACGCGGGTGCTCAGTCGGTAGCGCGCCAGGGTCGTAATCCGTAGTTCCCAGGTTCGAGTCCCAGCTGGGTCAGCGTTGAGATTTATCTCCGCAAAATTTCCCCGCCCTGCCCACGGTCAGTAGGGGACACCGATGGGCTTGGAAAGGCCGCCGTCCGTCGGATGGGACGTTAAGCCGTGGCCCCGTGTGCGGGAGAGTCGTACCCTGTGCACGTTAAAGAAAACGCTGGATGGCCTTGATGGGAGGCTACCATCTGTCTCCCAACAGCTGTTCCAGTGGGTCCCCTCCACCAACCTTCTCTGAGCCTTCGGGGTCCATGTGACCTGGCCATTTAACCCATGGTGTGCAAAAAAGTGCCGCTCAGAGGTAAAACAATCCAAGGCCATCCAGTGTGTTCTTTAAAGTGCACAGGGTATGTCTCTTCCGTACACGGAGCCACAGCTTAACGTCCCATCCGACGGACGGCGGCCTTTCCAAGCCCATCGGTGTCCCCTACTGATCGTGGGCAGGGCGGGGAATTTTGCGGAGATAAATCTCAACGCTGACCCAGCGGGGACTCGAACCTGGGAACTAGATTACGAGCCTGGTCAATACCTAGATGTTGGGCTGGTGCGCTACCGATTGAGCCATCCCCGACCCACTGCAGCCCGTCGATGTTTCTTTTCTAACTTAGTTGTTGAGGGGGGGGGGGGGAGTAGTGGAGATTAATCTCAACCCAGGCGCAAACTTCAAAACCGCGCCTTATCTATTCTTTTAAAGTTGACGCAAATTCAATAAGCGATTTCATCAGGCATTTTTTTTTAGGGATTTTATTTTTTAATTTTTTTTTTAGAAATGATTTAAATGAAGGACAGTATTATGCAATCAGAATTTGGAAACCACAAATTTTCTGTAGTTGAATATAAATATATTAAGTGCTTCCTGAAAGCAACTGCTTTGACACAAAGGTCAAACTACAAATTATTACCAACTGAAAAACACCGCGGAAGCAAAATATTTTATATGTGTGCAAATGTTTGGATTGTGTTGTTTTATCTGAGCGGAACTTTTTTGCACACCATGGGCTAAATGGCCAGGTCACATGGACCCCGAAGGCTCAGAGAAGGTTGGGGGAGGGGACCCACTAGAACAGCATTTGGGAGACAGATGGTTGCCTCCCGTCAAGGCCATCCAGCGTGTTATTTAACGTTCGATTGTTTTACCTCTGAGCGGCACTTTTTTGCACACCATGGGCTAAATGGCCAGGTCACAAGGACCCCGAAGGCTCAGAGAAGGTTGGGGGAGGGGACCCACTAGAACAGCATTTGGGAGACAGATGGTTGCCTCCCGTCAAGGCCATCCAGCGTGTTATTTAACGTTCGATTGTTTTACCTCTGAGCGGCACTTTTTTGCACACCATGGGCTAAATGGCCAGGTCACAAGGACCCTTAAGGCTCAGAGAAGGTTGGGGGAGGGGACCCACTAGAACAGCATTTGGGAGACAGATGGTAGCCTCCCGTGAAGGCCATCCAGCGTGTTCTTTAACGTGCACAGGGTATGGCTCTCCCACACACGGAGCCACGGCTTAACGTCCCATCCGACGGACGGCGGCCTTTCCAAACCCATCGGTGTCCCCTACTGACCGTGGGCAGGGCGGGGAATTTTGCGGAGATAAATCTCAACGCTGACCCATCTGGGATTCGAACCTGGGAACTGCAGATTACGAGCCTGGCGCGCTACCGACTGAGCCAACCCCGCCCCACACGTTAAAGAACACGCTGGATGGCCTTGACGGGAGGCTACCATCTGTCTTCCAACAGCTATTCCAGTGGCCATCCAGCGTGTTCTTTTACGTGCACAGGGTATGTCTCTTCCGTACACGGAGCCACAGCTTAACGTCCCATCCGACATCCCACTGGAACAGCTGTTGGGAGACAGATGGTAGCCTCCCGTCAAGGCCATTCATAGTGTTCTATTAACGTGCACAGGGTATGACTCTCTCGCACAATGGGCCACGGCTTAACGCCCCATCCGACGGACGGCCGCCTTTCCAAGCCCATAGGTGCTTACAGACCGTGGGCAGGGCGGGGAGTTTTGCGGAGATAAATCTCAACGCTGACCCAGCGGGGACTCCAACCTGGGAACTAGATTACGAGCCTGGTCAATACCCAAATGTTGGGCTGGTGCGCTACCGACTGAGCCATCCCCGACCCACTGCAACCCGTCGATGTTTCTTTTCTAACTTAGTTGGGGGGGGGGAAGTAGTGGAGATTAATCTCAACCCAGGCGCAAACTTCAAAACCGCGCCTTATCTATTCTTTTAAAGTTGACGCAAATTCAATAAGCGATTTCATCAGGCATTTTTTTACGGATTTTATTTTATATTTAATTTTTGTTTTTTTAGAAATGATTTAAATGAAGGACAGTATTATGCAATCAGAATTTGGAAACCACAAATTTTCTGTAGTTCAATATAAATATATTAAGCAACTGCTTTGACACAAATTATTACCAACTGAAAAACACCGCGGAATCAAAATATTTTATATGTGTGCAAATGTTTGGAGCATCTGAGGAGAAAAAAACAGGTTTTTAAATATACTTCTCATCAATTTCTTTATGCTAAAAACAAACATTTCTTCAATAAGCTTAACTTAGTCGTCCCTGGCCGAGTGGTTAGCGCGCTTGGCCAGTGATCTAAGGGACCTGGGTTCGAGCCCCGGTTAAGGCATGGATATTCGTGTAGTTTTTCTGCTGAGGTCCTGCCATCCTCTCAGACCTTCTACTATGCAATATAAACTGACAGGCTCCTGTCAGACCTCTGTGGCAAGCAGCTGCTTGAGGGGGTGTTTATTTAATTTCAATTTCTTTTTTAACCAAGTACTATTTTCCTAATGCCCTTTTACTAAGTACTATTTTTATAATGCACCTTTTACCAAGTACTATTTGTATAACACCCCATTTTACCGAGTATTATTTTTCTAACGCCCCTGTGGCCGAGTGGTTAGCGCGCTTGGCTACTGATCTAAGGGACCTGGGTTCGATCCCCGGTTAAGGCATGGATGTATGTGTCGTTTTTCTGCCGAGGTCCTGCCATCCTCTCAGACCTTCTACTATGGCATATAAACTGACAGGCTGCTGTCAGATCTGTGTGACAAGCAGCTGCTTGAGGGGATATTTCTCATTTTGAATTTTTTCTGCTGAGGTCCTGCCATCCTCACAGACCTTCTACTATGGCATATAAACTGACAGGCTGCTGTCAGATCTGTGTGACAAGCAGCTGCTTGAGGGGATATTTCTCATTTTGAATTTTTTCTGCTGAGGTCCTGCCATCCTCACAGACCTTCTACTATGGCATATAAACTGACAGGCTCCTGTCAAAATTCTGTGGCAAGCAGCTGCTTGAGGGGATATTTCTCATTTTAAATATTTTCTGCTGAGGTCCTGCCATCTTCACAGACCTTCTACTATGGCATATAAACTGACAGGCTGCTGTCAGACCTGTGTGACAAGCAGCTGCTTGAGGGGGTATTTTTCATTTTGAATTTTTTCTGCTGAGGTCCTGCCATCCTCTCAGATCTCCTACTATGGCATATAAACTGACAGGCTGCTGTCAGACCTGTGTGACAAGCAGCTGCTTGAGGGGGTATTTCTCATTTTGAATTTTTTCTGCTGAGGTCCTGCCATCCTCTCAGACCTTCTACTATGGCATATAAACTGACAGGCTGCTGTCAGATCTGTGTGACAAGCAGCTGCTTGAGGGGGTATTTTTCATTTTGAATTTTTTCTGCTGAGGTCCTGCCATCTTCACAGACCTTCTACTATGACATATAAACTGACAGGCTGCTGTCAGACCTCTGTGGCAATCAGCTGCTTGAGGGGGTATTTTTCATTTTGAATTTCTTCTGTTGAGGTCCTGCCATCCTCTCAGACCTTCTACTATGGCATATAAACTGACATGCTCTTGTCAGACCTCTGTGGCAAGCAGCTGCTTGAGGGGGTATTTTTCATTTTGAATTTCTTCTGTTGAGGTCCTGCCATCCTCTCAGACCTTCTACTATGGCATATAAACTGACATGCTCTTGTCAGACCTCTGTGGCAAGCAGCTGCTTGAGGGGTATTTTTTATTTTGAAATTTTTCTGCTGAGGTCCTGCCATCCTCTCAGACCTTCTACTATGGCATATAAACTGACATGCTCCTGTCAGACCTCTGTGGCAAGCAGCTGCTTGAGGGGTATTTTTTATTTTGAAATTTTTCTGCTGAGTTCCTGCCATCCTCTCAGATCTTCTACTATGGCATATAAACTGACAGGCTCCTGTCAGACCTCTGTGGCAATCAGCTGCTTGAGGGGGTATTTTTCATTTTGAATTTTTTCTGCTGAGGTCCTGCCATCCTCTCAGACCTTCTACTATGACATAAACTGACAGGCTCCTGTCAGACCTCTGTGGCAAGCAGCTGCTTGAGGGGCTATTTTTAATTTTGAATTTTTTCTGCTGAGGTCCTGCCATCCTCACAGACCTACTATGGCATATAAACTGACAGGCTCCTGTCAGACCTCTGTGGCAAGCAGCTGCTTGAGGGGGTATTTTTCATTTTGAATTCTTTTCTGCTGAGGTCCTGCCATCCTCACAGACCTACTATGGCATATAAACTGACAGGCTCCTGTCAGACCACTGTGGCAAGCAGATGCTTGAGGGGGTATTTTTCATTTTGAATTCTTTTCTGCTGAGGTCCTGCCATCCTCACAGACCTACTATGGCATATAAACTGACAGGCTCCTGTCAGACCTCTGTGGCAAGCAGCTGCTTGAGGGGGTATTTTTCATTTTGAATTCTTTTCTGCTGAGGTCCTGCCATCCTCACAGACCTTCTACTATGGCATATAAACTGACAGGCTCCTGTCAGACTTCTGTGGCAAGCAGCTGCTTGAGAGGGTATTTTTCATTTTGAATTTCTTCTGCTGAGGTCCTGCCATCCTCACAGACCTATGGCATATATACTGACAGGCTCCTGTCAGACCTGTGTGACAAGCAGCTGCTTGAGGGGGTATTTATTTTTTAAGCTTAACTTGGGTTTGAAAAGTTTCAAATACTTTTTGTGTTAAACTTTCCAGAGATTCTCTATGGAATCGGATCCAACCAAACCGCCGCGACGCATAAAAGTTAATCCATTTTAATAAAGGCCACCTCCTCTGGTATTCAGAGCGCTGAATCCTCCTCATTCCATTGTTCGTCATGTCGTTTTATTTGCATCTCAAGGCCGACAGCGCATCACAGCGGAGACTGCAGACGCACAGGAAACGGATTCAAGCCCAGATTCACTTAATCGAATAAGAAGAATTTCGCTCGGACGATAATCTCAACGATTGCGAAATATCTGCTCTATGCAATTCAAATAAGGAAATTTTCCTGGAAAAGAAAAATGTCGCAGGGCAATTTTTCACTCGCTAATGTTTTCACGTTATCCTTACAGAGTTAATCCGTTCCCCCCCACTGAACTAGGATGATTATTATTGCAATGACAATGAATTTAATTGGGTTCCAGAATTCGATAAATACAACTTTGTCCCGTTACTCAGCAGCCTAGTTTTGATATCATTCTGCCAAATGTTTTCCGCATTCTTTAAGACAGGTTCGCAACAGTTCGTGCAGAGATGCACTGAGATGCTTCTTTAAGACATTTCTGTATCATCATCTGTTTCCTCCATCCATTCTCTATCATCATCTGTTTCCTCCATCCATTCTCTATGATCATCTGTTTCCTCCATCCATTCTCTATCATCATCTGTTTCCTCCATCCATTCTCTATCATCATCAGTTTCCTCCATCCATTCTCTATCATCATCTGTTTCTTCCATCCATTCTCTATCATCATCTGTTTCCTCCATCCATTCTCTATCATCATCTGTTTCCTCCATCCATTCTCTATCATCATCAGTTTCCTCCATCCATTCTCTATCATCATCAGTTTCCTCCATCCATTCTCTATCATCATCAGTTTCCTCCATCCATTTTCTATCATCATCTGTTTCCTCCATCCATTCTCTATCATCATCTGTTTCCACCATCCATTCTCTATCATCATCTGTTTCCTCCATCCATTCTCTATCATCATCTGTTTCCTCCATCCATTCCTCCATTGACATCTGTTACGTCCATCCATTTCTGTTGGCAGGTTTTTGAAGAAATAAAGTGTTCTTTGAGAGAGAAAAGTGTTGGGTTGTTTTACCTCAGAGCCGCACTTTTTTGCACACAATGAGCTAAATGGCCAGGTCACATGGACCCCTAAGTTTGGGGGAGGGGACCCACTGGAACAGCTGTTGGGAGACAGATGGTAGCCTCCCGTCAAGGCCATCCAGCGTGTTCTTTAACGTTCGATTGTTTTACCTCTGAGCGGCACTTTTTTGCACACCATGGGCTAAATGGCCAGGTCACAAGGACCCCGAAGGCTCAGAGAAGGTTGGGGGAGGGGACCCACTGGATCAGCTGTTGGGAGACAGATGGTAGCCTCCTGTCAAGGCCATCCAGCGTGTTATTTAACGTTCAATTGTTTTACCTCTGAGCGGCACTTTTTTGCATACCATGGGCTAAATGACCAGGTCACATGGACCCCGTATATTCAGAGAAGGTTAGGGGAGAGGACCCACTGGAACAGCTGTTGGGAGACAGATGGTAGACTCCCGTCAAGGCCATCCAGAGTGTTCTTTAACGTTGGATTGTTTTACCTCTGAGCGGCACTTTTTTGCACACCATGGGCTAAATGGTCAGGTCACAAGGACCCCGAAGGCTCAGAGAAGGTTGGGGGAGGGGACCCACTGGATCAGCTGTTGGGAGACAGATGGTAGCCTCCCGTCAAAACCATCCAGCGTATTCTTTAATGTGCACAGAGTATGGCTCTCCCGCATACGGGAAAGTCAACCTTTGTGCCACGTGAATCGAAGGTTGCCAGATCACTAATTTCTAAAAAAATCGTTGCCAGATATTTTTCTAAATTTTGTAATCAACCATAGTGTTCGGATATTTTTTTGAGCGACTGTACAGCAATAAAATGTTGATTTAAGAAAAAAAAAAATCGAATTATAAATGCGAAAAAATAAAACTCGCGTTATTAATATATCACGGCACTTACTAAAAAGAACCGGTTCTGGTGAAAGGCATTTGTGCTCTAAACGATGAGATATTAACGTAAAATCTTTTATTTTAGAGTGTCGTTTTTCACAGTAAGTAGGTTAACGATAGAAATAAAATTGCGCTGTTATGTAGCATCATTAGACAACTCTCTAACGATTATGTTGGAAGCAATTACTCTGATCGAAAAAGAATCCAATCCCCGACTTCCTTGTCATTCACACCGACAGGTTTATTTAAATTGTCGATCGATTACTTATTAAATCTTGCAAACTATACCCACAAAACGTATCTTAGGTGTCGTTTATTTTAGTTCCCAGAGATAAAAAAGAATGCACCAGAAAACGTCACCAAGTATCAAACTTGGAAAGTTCTTATATAATAATATATATATATTCATATATATAATATATATATATATATATATATATTCAATATATATATTCATCTGAAGCGATTCTTGATTAAGTCCCTGTAAAATTGGGACGGAGGTGGCTCAGTTGGTAGCGCGCCAGGCTCGTAATCTGTAGTTCACAGGTTCGAGTCCCAGTTACGTCAGCGTTGATATTTATCTCCGCAAAATTCCCCGCCCTGCCCACGGTCAGTAGGGGTTGGGTTGTTTTACCTCTGAGGGGCACTTTTTTGCACACCATGGGCTAAATGGCCAGGCCACATGGACCCCAAACGCTCAGAGAAGGTTTGGGGAGGGGACCCACTGGAACAGCTGTTGGGAGACAGATGGTAGCCTCCCGTCAAGGCCATCCAGCGTGTTCTTTAACGTTGGGTTGTTTTACCTCTGAGTGGCACTTTTTTGCACACCATGGGCTTAATGGCCAGGTCACAAGGACTACAAAGGCTCAGAGAAGGTTGGGGGAGGGGACCCACTGGAACAGCTGTTGGAAGACAGATGGTAGCCTCCCGTCAAGGCCATCCAGCGTGTTCTTTAACGTGCACAGGGTATGGCTCTCCCGTACACGGGGCCACGGCTTAACGTCCCATCCGACGGACGGCTGCTTTTCCAAGCCCATCGGTGTCCCCTACTGACCGTGGGCAGGGCGGGGAATTTTGCGGAGATAAATCTCAACGCTGACCCAGCTGGGACTCGAACCTGGGAACTACAGATTACGAGCCTGGCGCGCTACCGACTGAGCCACCCCCGCCCCAAGGTTTGGGGAGGGGACCCACTGGAACAGCTGTTGGGAGATAGATGGTAGCCTCCCGTCAAGGCCATCCAGCGTGTTCTTTAACGTTGGATTGTTTTACCTCTGAGCGGCACTTTTTTGCACACAATGAGCTAAATGGCCAGGTCACATGGACCCCTAAGTTTGGGGAGGGGACCCACTGGAACAGCTGTTGGGAGACAGATGGTAGCCTCCCGTCAAGGCCATCCAGCGTGTTCTTTAACGTTGGATTGTTTTATCTCTGAGCGGCACTTATTTGCACACCATGGGATAAATGGCCAGGTCACATGGACCCCGAAGGTTCAGAGAAGGTTGGGGGAAGGGGACCCACTGGAACAGCTATTGGGAGACAGATGGTAGCCTCCCGTCAAGGCCATCCAGCGTGTTCTTTAACGTGCACAGGGTATGGCTTCTGCACATTTCTGATATTCGGTGATGAAACGGTACACTTCCATCAACGAGGATGTTGCAGTTTCGCAACAAAAGAACTTGTGTTGAAATCCCGGATGACGGCAGGATGGAAATGTTTTCCTCTACTGTCGTAACTCTAAAGACATGTTCAGAGCCTAGTGGCAAGTTGTTACCTCAAGAGATATAAACTGATGAATCCCAAAAGTGTTTTACACGATGCCTTAGTTCGCATTAATCGAACAATGCAATTAAAGAAACTGATATTCTCAGGTGCATAAGCAACAGTTGAACTTTTTATTATTTTTTTTCCGTTATTTCCTCAGATCTTCAGTACCTCAGCCCACTTCATTTGAATAATGAGATTCTTAGCCTCTTTACAAATTAAAAAATCTTCTTTTAGTTGTCCCATGGCTGAGTGGTAAGCGCGCTTGGCTAGTGATCTAAAGGACCTGGGTTGGAGCCCGAGTGGTTAGCGCGCTTGATTAGTGATCTAAGGGACCTTGGTTCGAGCCTGTGGCCGAGTGGTTAGCGTGCTTGGCTAGTGATCTAAGGGAACTGAGTTCGAGCCCGTGGCCAAGTGGTTAGTGTGCTTGGCTAGTGATCTAAAGGACCTGGGTTCGAGCCCCGGACAGAGTGGTTAGCGTGCTTGGCTAGTGATCAAAAGGACCTGGGTTCGAGCCCTGGACCAAGTGGTTAGCGTGCTTGGCTAGTGATCTAAGGGAACTGGGTTCGAGCCCGTGGCCAAGTGGTTAGTGTGCTTGGCTAGTGATCTAAAGGACCTGGGTTCGAGTCCAGGAACGAGTGGTTAGCATGCTTGGCTAGTGATCTAAGGCACATGGTTCGAGCTCGTGGCCAAGTGGTTAGTGTGCTTGGCTAGTGATCTAAAGGACCTGGGTTCGAGCCCCGGACCGAGTGGTTAGCACGCTTGGCTAGTGATCTAAGAGAGTTCGAGCCCCGGGTGAGGCACGGATGTTTGTGTCGTTTTTCTGCTGAGGTCCTGCCATCCTCACAGACCTTCTACTATGGCATATAAACTGACAGGCTGCTGTCAGACCTCTGTGACAAGCAGCTGCTTGAGTGGGTATTTCTCATATAACACCTTGCACGGGGTCTAACAAGATCCCATCTGATAAAAATCGCCAAGAGCCGAGATTTATGAGAACAAATATTAGTCCGAATCTGAACCTACATTCCATGCACTTCAAACACAATAACTTTGACCGGCCTAAAAGTTTCCAATCCTATTAAGAGAAATATTTTTTCTGACCAATAAAAAACACCTGTTATCAAATACTTAAAAACAATTTCAAAATAAAGCAATGAAAGATATTTCCCAACTGTTTCGAATGGCTCATTAATCGCTGGAAAGCTTCGATAGGAATGCTTGTACGGAAAATTCTTCCTCGTGCAGCCATGTCATGGAAATGTCGAATCACTAGAACCCCCTTAACAAGGATCTAGCGATTGCTTCGGAGCTGAATCTTTTCACTTGTGATGTGAAAACCTATCCTAATTTCTAAAGAGGTAAGAAAGCGTCATACCTCCTCCGTCGGAGTGAGAGGCCTCCCCGTTTCCTTTAAAGCTGATCCTCATTACGGGCGAAAGTGGGAACACGTGGCGTCCGCTGGGCACCAACTTGCGTTACTGAGCAGTCCAAGGACGTGAGATGCCTAATAGAGGAAACCGGTTGCGACCCCGGTTCACCTAGCCGCGTGACGCACCTCTCGTTACGTACTTCCTCCTCCGGAAAAGGAATTTGGAGCGCCATTCATTAGCAGCAACATTCATTACCTATGTAAAGTTTCACTTTTAATACATTAGGGGATTTGGGTTGTTTTACCTCTGAGCGGCACTTTTTTGCACACCATGGGCTAAATGGCCAGGTCACAAGGACCCCGAAGGCTCAGAGAAGGTTGGGGGAGGGGACCCACTGGAACAGCTGTTGGGAGACAGATGGTAGCCTCCCGTCAAGGCCATCCAGCGTGTTCTTTAACGTTGGATTGTTTTACCTCTGAGCGGCACTTTTTTGCACACCATGGGCTAAATGGCCAGGTCACATGGACCCCGAAGGCTCAGAGAAGGTTGGGGGAGGAGACCCACTGGAACAGCTGTTGGGAGACAGATGGTAGCCTCCCGTCAAGGCCATCCAGCGTGTTCTTTAACGTTGGATTGTTTTACCTCTGAGCGGCACTTTTTGCACACCATGGGCTAAATGGCCAGGTCACATGGACCCCGAAGGCTCAGAGAAGGTTGGGGGAGGAGACCCACTGGAACAGCTGTTGGGAGACAGATGGTAGCCTCCCGTCAAGGCCATCCAGCGTGTTCTTTAACGTTCGATTGTTTTACCTCTGAGCGGCACTTTTTTGCACACCATGGGCTAAATGGCCAGGTCACATGGACCCCGAAGGCTCAGAGAAGGTTGGGGGAGGAGACCCACTGGAACAGCTGTTGGGAGACAGATGGTAGCCTCCCGTCAAGGCCATCCAGCGTGTTCTTTAATGTTGGATTGTTTTACCTCTGAGCGGCACTTTTTTGCACACCATGGGCTAAATGGCCAGGTCACATGGACCCCGAAGGCTCAGAGAAGGTTGGGGGAGGAGACCCACTGGAACAGCTGTTGGGAGACAGATGGTAGCCTCCCGTCAAGGCCATCCAGCGTGTTCTTTAACGTTCGATTGTTTTACCTCTGAGCGGCACTTTTTTGCACACCATGGGCTAAATGGCCAGGTCACATGGACCCCGAAGGCTCAGAGAAGGTTGGGGGAGGAGACCTACTGGAACAGCTGTTGGGAGACAGATGGTAGCCTCCCGTCAAGGCCATCCAGCGTGTTCTTTAACGTTGGATTGTTTTACCTCTGAGCGGCACTTTTTTGCACACCATGGGCTAAATGGCCAGGTCACATGGACCCCGAAGGCTCAGAGAAGGTTGGGGGAAGGGACCCACTGAAACAGCTGTTGGGAGACAGATGGTAGCCTCCCGTCAAGGCCATCCAGCGTGTTCTTTAACGTTGGATTGTTTTACCTCTGAGCGGCACTTTTTTGCACACCATGGGATAAATGGCCAGGTCACAAGGACCCCGAAGGCTCAGAGAAAGCTGGGGAGGGGACCCACTGGAAAAGCTGTTGGGAGACAGATGGTAGCCTCCCGTCAAGGCCTTCCAGCGTGTTCTTTAACGTTGGATTGTTTTACCTCTGAGCGGCACTTTTTTGCACACAATGGACTAAATGGCCAGGTCACAAGGATCCCGAAGGCTCAGAGAAGGTTGGGGGAGGGGACCCACTGGAACAGCTGTTGGAAGATAGGTCTTATAGTCTCGCGTCAAGGCCATCGAGTGTGTTCTTTAACGTGCACAGGGTATGGCTCTCCCGCACACGGGGCAACGGCTTAACGTCCCATCCAGCGGACGGCGGCCTTTCCAAGCCCATCGGTGTCCCCAACTGACCGTGGGCAGGGCGGGGAATTTTGCGGAGATAAATCTCAACGCTGACCCAGCTGGGACTCGAACCTGGGAACTACAGATTACGAGCCTGGCGTGCTACCGACTGAGCCACCCCCGCCCTAACGTAGAGGGTATGGTTGTCCTGCACACGGGCTTAACGTCCCATCGGACGGCCTTTCCTAGCCCATCGGTGTCCCCTACTGACTGTAGGCAGGGCGGGGAGTTTTGCGGAGACCCAGTTGGGAATCGAACCTGGGAACCGCAGATTACGTGCCTGGCGCGCGCTACCGACTGAGCCGCTCCTAGTTCGAAGTAGAATGCTACGAATGTTTTAATGGATATGTGAGACTGGCATGAAGTTTAAATTATCATGATACCCGATTTTTTTATATTAAGAGCATAACAAATCTTACTGAACCGTTTAAGGAATGCAAATAACAATTCCTTCCTCCACATTTTGGCACTTTACTGTTTCCAAGTCAACAGCACGAGAGGACTCATCTCTGAAACCAACGCATCCACCCACACAAACATCTTGGGGTGCACACAGCCCAAGACAACACTGCGGAACACATTAAACCGTCTGCATTATTCCAGAAACCACATGGTCGCGTAGGGGCGGGGGTGGCTCAGTCGGTAGCGCGCCAGGCTCGTAATCTGTAGTTCCCAGGTTCGAGTCCCAGCTGGGTCAGCGTTGAGATTTATCTCCGCAAAATTCCCCGCCCTGCCCACGGTCAGTAGGGGACACCGATGGGCACGGAAAGGTCACCGTCCGTCGGATGGGACGTTAAACCGTGGACCCCGTGTGCGGGAGAGTCATACCCTGTGCACGTTAAAGAACACGCTGGATGGCCTTGACTGGAGGCTACCATCTGTCTCCCAACAGCTGTTCCAGTGGGTCCCCTCCCCCAACCTTCTCTGAGCTTTCGGGATCCTTGTGACCTGGCCATTTAGCCCATGGTGTGCAAAAAAGTGCCGCTCAGAGGTAAAACAATCCAACGTTAAAGAACACGCTGGATGGCCTTGACGGGAGGCTACCATCTGTCTCCCAACAGCTGTTCCAGTGGGTCCCCTCCCCCAACCTTCTCTCAGCCTTCGGGGTCCATGTGACCTGGCCATTTAGCCCATGGTGTGCAAAAAAGTGCCGCTCAGAGGTAAAACAATCCAACGTTAAAGAACACGCTGGATGGCCTTGACGGGAGGCTACCATCTGTCTCCCAACAGCTGTTCCAGTGGGTCCCCTCCCCCAACCTTCTCTCAGCCTTCGGGGTCCATGTGACCTGGCCATTTAGCCCATGGTGTGCAAAAAAGTGCCGCTCAGAGGTAAAACAATCCAACGTTAAAGAACACGCTGGATGGCCTTGACGGGAGGCTACCATCTGTCTCCCAACAGCTGTTCCAGTGGGTCCCCTCCCCCAACCTTCTCTGAGCCTTCGGGGTCCATGTGACCTGGCCATTTAGCCCATGGTGTGCAAAAAAGTGCCGCTCAGAGGTAAAACAATCCTACGTTAAAGAACACGCTGGATGGCCTTGACGGGAGGCTACCATCTGTCTCCCAACAGCTGTTCCAGTGGGTCTCCTCCTCCAACCTCTGAGCCTTCGAGGTCCATGGTGTGCAAAAAAAGTGCCGCTCAGAGGTAAAACAATCCAACGTTAAAGAACACGCTTGATGGCCTTGACGGGAGGCTACCATCTGTCTCCCAACAGCTGTTCCAGTGGGTCCCCTCCCCCAACCTTCTCTGAGCCTTCGGGGTCCATGTGACCTGGCCATTTAGCCCATGGTGTGCAAAAAAGTGCCGCTCAGAGGTAAAACAACCCAACGTTAAAGAACACGCTGGATGGCCTTGACGGGAGGCTACCATCTGTCTCCCAACAGCTGTTCCAGTGGGTCTCCTCCTCCAACCTCTGAGCCTTCGAGGTCCATGGTGTGCAAAAAAAGTGCCGCTCAGAGGTAAAACAATCCAACGTTAAAGAACACGCTTGATGGCCTTGACGGGAGGCTACCATCTGTCTCCCAACAGCTGTTCCAGTGGGTCCCCTCCCCCAACCTTCTCTGAGCCTTCGGGGTCCATGTGACCTGGCCATTTAGCCCATGGTGTGCAAAAAAGTGCCGCTCAGAGGTAAAACAATCCTACGTTAAAGAACACGCTGGATGGCCTTGACGGGAGGCTACCATCTGTCTCCCAACAGCTGTTCCAGTGGGTCTCCTCCTCCAACCTCTGAGCCTTCGAGGTCCATGGTGTGCAAAAAAAGTGCCGCTCAGAGGTAAAACAATCCAACGTTAAAGAACACGCTGGATGGCCTTGACGGGAAGCTAACATATGTCTCCCACAGTTGTTCCAGTGGGTCCCCTCCCCCAACCTTCTCTTAAACTTGGGGTCCATGTGACCTGGCCATTTAGCCCATGGTGTGCAAAAAAGTGCCGCTCAGAGGTAAAACAACCCAACGTTAAAGAACACGCTGGATGGCCTTGACGGGAGGCTACCATCTGTCTCCCAACAGCTGTTCCAGTGGGTCTCCTCCTCCAACCTCTGAGCCTTCGAGGTCCATGGTGTGCAAAAAAAGTGCCGCTCAGAGGTAAAACAATCCAACGTTAAAGAACACGCTTGATGGCCTTGACGGGAGGCTACCATCTGTCTCCCAACAGCTGTTCCAGTGGGTCCCCTCCCCCAACCTTCTCTGAGCCTTCGGGGTCCATGTGACCTGGCCATTTAGCCCATGGTGTGCAAAAAAGTGCCGCTCAGAGGTAAAACAATCCTACGTTAAAGAACACGCTGGATGGCCTTGACGGGAGGCTACCATCTGTCTCCCAACAGCTGTTCCAGTGGGTCTCCTCCTCCAACCTCTGAGCCTTCGAGGTCCATGGTGTGCAAAAAAAGTGCCGCTCAGAGGTAAAACAATCCAACGTTAAAGAACACGCTGGATGGCCTTGACGGGAAGCTAACATATGTCTCCCACAGTTGTTCCAGTGGGTCCCCTCCCCCAACCTTCTCTTAAACTTGGGGTCCTTGTGACCTGGCCATTTAGCCCATGGTGTGCAAAAAAGTGCCGCTCAGAGGTAAAACAACCCAACCCACATGGTCGCTAAATCACACATC
>JAWZYU010001608.1:0-17372 GCA_038380435.1 Ryuthela nishihirai
CAACCAATATAACCCTTCCTCTGTTGTGAGGGTTTACACCCAAAACATTCCCATGGGAGGGAAAGCCATCGCATTTAACCCTGTCACCTGCAACAGGGGAGAGGGACACAAACACACACACAAAAATAAGAATCGCACGCACTTCAACCCAACCCATTTAACCCCTTCCCCTGCAAAGGGGTAGGGGAACACCATAACAAATTACACAAGGACAGCCTCCATTGTAAATTGCATGTTTCTATTTATTGTTGCGATAAATGGCCACACACTAAATTACAGTTTTTACCTACAGTTTTATTTTTACCCTACACTTTTACCTACAGTTTTATTTTTACCCTACAGTTTTACCCTACACTAAATGGCCAGTTTTACCCTGTCCACGAGCATTGCTGCTGCCCTACTTGGCGTAGATAAAAAAGTTCTATTTTCCTGCAATCCGACTCAGGCTTGGAAAGGCCGCCGTCCGTCGGATGGAACGTTAAGCCGTGGCCTCCTGTGTGGGAGACCCCAATACCCTGTGCAAGTTAGGGAACACGCTGGATGGCCTTGACGGGAGGCTACCATCTGTCTCCCAACAGCTGTTCCAGTGGGTCCCCTCCCCCAACCTTCTCTGAGCCTTCGGGGTCCATGTGACCTGGCCATTTAGCCCATGGTGTGCAAAAAAGTGCCGCTCAGAGGTAAAACAACCCAAACCAACCTTATCAGAGTATATATAATATAGTTATACGTACTTTTTGACAACACACATAAAAGTAAAGTCCAGCATGATAAAAACAAAAGATTTAAAGAAAAAAAATTATTTTCAACTACCGAATTTTACAAATAACTATGGGAAGTGCACAAGCGGCTACAAAATTTCATACATTTTCAAGGAATTTTCATACATTTTCATACATTACCAAGGGAACTGCTAGCCGTAATTCTTTCAGAGAAATAAAACACGAATTAAACAGATTTTTATTAAAAAAATTAGATAATTAATATCAACACCTACTGACAAATTTTGTGGTGATGAATGTAAAAATAAAAATCCCAATGTTATTTTGAAATATTCTAATTGAAAATAGGTAAAAATTTTTAGTAAAGAGAGCATATTATTGAATGTCGAAATTCTCAACTGAAATAGTGAGATAGTACATACTAAATGCAATGTGATATAAATATATTAAGATTATCAGATTACGGAAGGAAGAAGGTATTATGTTTTATGTCAATGTATTATTCTCTCCTGCAGATAAGCTGTTAGCTTTGCGGGACATCTGTAAATAAGGAATGATTTATTCGAATTTGTCTCAATAAATCATCATCATCATCCTCAAGCAGCCATGGGCTACGGAGGTCCAACCAGACCACGCAGTTTAATTCTCCAAGCATATCTGTCCTGAGCTACATCTGCTGCATCCGGCCACTGCACACCAATTCTAACAAGGTCCTGTTTGACATTGTCTGCCCACCGCATCCTAGGTCTCCCCCTCCTTCTGAGGCCTCTAGGCACACTGTTCATAACCCTATTTGCCAATCTATAATTATCCATACGGGCAACATAGCCAAACCAGCGGAGTCTCTCTCTGCACAATATGCTGCTTAAAGGAGGTTGCAGACTCCTTTGCCTAACCTCATCATTAGTTACAAAGTTAAACCACCTAATACCCAAGATACTGCGTAAGCAGCTAGAATCAAAAGCATCTAGTTTCCTGTTATCTGGTTTACACAGCGTCCAAGTTTCACTACCATAACTAACCCTAGAAAGAACCAAACTATTATACAGTCTAATTTTAGTCTTTAGGTGTATACGCCTATTTCTCCACAATCTCCATAGATTCTTAAAAGTCCCGGCAGCAATACCTATTCGTCTGTTAATCTCATGCCGCACATCACCAGTATCAGTTACATAGCTCCCAAGATAATTAAACTGTGACACCTGCTCAAGACTGCAACCATTCAGATTAACTGAATCACAACCTGCCTGACCAATTTTCATCACTTTAGTTTTCTCTCTGTTTATAATCAAACCTACTCTACTAACCAGTCTCATCAACAGCTCGAATGAAAGAGTTCATCTCATCAACATCATTTGCCAAAAGGGCTAAATCATCAGCATAATCTAAATCAGAAATTTTCGTATCTCCAGCCCATTTAAGGCCAAAATATTTCCCTCGAAGTGAATTTCGCATAACATAATCAACAACCAAACTAAAGAGAAAAGGAGACAAAATGCACCCTTGTCGAACAACAGACGTAATGCTAAACCAAGACTTACCAACTCTCACACATGACTCAGTGTTATTATAGAGAGCTTTCATTATGTTAACTAACTTGTCTGGTATACCATATGATCTCACAATCAACCACAAATTATGACGATCAACAGAGTCGAAAGCCTTTTTGAAATCAACAAAGCTAGCAACCAAAGGTTTCTGAAACTCTAAACATTTCTCAAGAATCTGCCTAAGTGAAAATATCTCATCCACACATCCCCTACCACTTCTGAATCCACATTGCTCATCACGCAATTGCCTGTCAACCATATTCTTAATTCTATTAAGCACAATCATGGAAAGAACTTTACCTGGAACAGAGAGTAGGCTAATACCCCTATAGTTATCACAAGAACTGCAATCACCTTTTTTGAAAATAGGGATAATAATAGCTCTGGTAAAATCTTTAGGAACCATGCCTTTATCATAAAAGTTATTCAAAATTTCAATCATCCAAGTGGTAACCAAAACATTCCCAGCTCTGAGCATTTCTGTAGTAATTTCATCTACCCCTGGGGATTTATGAAGTTTCAGTTTAGAGATAGCCAAACTAACTTCAGATTGTGTTATAGGGCCAACATTAAAGCTGCCAATGCATCTATCATCATTACAAACAATGGGAGTAGAACTAACCACATTGTTTAGAACATCACTGAAATGCTCAGCCCACCTAGCCATGAGAGAATCCTCACCTTCTATAACCTTACCTTGTTTATCCTTCAATCCCTGTATGCCTGTCCGTTTTCTACCACATAAAACATTAACTATCTGGTACAGCTCTCTGCTGTTGTGCTGCCTAACTGCTTCCTCAGCTTTGTCAGCCAAGCTATCAAGCCAAAGATTTTTATCAGTAGCTAACTGATCCTTTACACGTTTATTAAGCTCTCTGTAATCTTTTCTATTAGGACTAGTAGGGTACTGATTAAGGACATTCCTGCAGTTCCTTCTTTCTGAAATAAGCTCAATTGCCTTATCACGTAAATAATTCTGCCTCCTCTGCTCCTTTTTTCCTAAAAGAGTACTGTTAGTTTCCAAAAAAGCCTGTTTAAAATGGCCCCATTCTTCCTCAACTTCAGTATTAAGCAAACCATGACCGTCATAATGACTAAGTAACCTATCATGGTAAGCTTTAGCTATAACTGGGTCATTCAGAGCTTCGGTATTAAAGGTAAATTTTTTAACTCTAGCACAACACTTTTTAAGTTTAAGTTGCAAGACACTTTTAACAAGGTAATGGTCAGATCCAATTTCAGCTCCCCTATATGCCCTGGTATTTCTAACAGAACTAGCCCATTTGCTGTTAATTAATATATAATCAATCATATTCCTATGCAGCCCATCTGGTGAAACCCATGTGTATTTATGTATGTCGCGGTGTTTGTAATATGTGTTAGTTATTCTGAAACCATTGAGTTTACTTACCTGTAGGAGACATTGCCCATTGCCATTGCAGCTACCAATACGAAAAGGGCCTATCACCCCTCCCAAGATCAGAGTCAGTTCCAACTTTGGCATTGAAGTCACCAAGAACAAGGGTAATATCTCCTTTCTTGACAGAATTCAAAATATCCTGAAGTTTTCCGTAAAACCTATCCTTCTCATCCTCATCAGCATCCTCAGTGGGGGCATAACAGCAGATAACATTCAAGTTTTTAATGCTTGTCTGAAATTTTGCTGTAAGAAACCTTTCATTAATGCACTCATATCCTAGAAGAGCATCACTAGCATGTCTGCTAAGCAGCAGACCCACGCCTTGGTGATGCTTTCCATCCTCCCTCCCTGTAAAGAGAAATTTAAAGTTATTTTTAAGTATCTCACCTTTACCTGTCCATCTGGTCTCTTGCAAGCCTAGAATATCTAGGTTATAGCGCTGGAATTCCTGCATGAGGACATCAAGAGAATAATCTCTATGTAATGTCCTCATAAATTATTAAAAAAAACAGGACAGTGCCACACCACATACTTCTTGAGTGGCGACCAATTGGCTCCAGTAGCATTAAAATGACTTCAAGTGACCTCAACTCCATTGAGATTTTGTGGCATGAATTGGAGAGAACTGTTTGAACTCGCCAATCCCCACCGGCAACTGTGGATGCTCTACGACAGGAGATTCTCGCTTCATGGGCGGCAGTTTCACCCACAATTGAAGAGAATATTCTAAAATAGGGTATCAGAACGCATTAAATTTTCCATTTCAGAACTCGATCTAATTGATTTCAGACTAATTTGAATGAAGTTGTAACAGATTTTATTATAATATAACGGACTGTCTTAATTAAACCAGTTAGTTGCACTGTTATAGGAAAATCTTGTAAAATTTCCCATTAATCAAGAGAATGTGAAATTTTGCATTTAAAAATGATGCGTTTATCGAAAGCAGGAGTCAAATGTACTAAGCCAATTCAATTTCCGTTATCCTTCGAAGAAATAGATACGTTGAATGGCTTTATCTGTGAGCTGAAATTGAAACGAACAGCAGAAGCAGTCTGCCTCAAGAGAACGTTGCGACATCCATCACTTTGGAAGCTTTGTGCTCCATGCAATATTCCATAGAACTCATCAATGGCTTTAAGAGTTGATGTTTAGCATCTCTTTTAAAACCCCAGATAAATTTTCAGAATTTAGAGTTTTAAATCCATAATTTTATCTCTGTTTAGGCTTATCAAAGTGGATTTATTGCTATCATACTTCGGAATTTATCGTAGATGTTTGAAACTCTTTCAAACGAAGCCTTTAATATTATCGCGGCAACTCTTGTACTCCGTTTAAAATATTTATTGTATATCCGGATACGACAGGAGATAAAATACGATATCTATTTCCATCTTAATAGATGTTATTCATCTCCTTCTAGTGAGTTCTGTCCAGATGTAAGTGGGTAAACAAGTGTATTTTTTACCGTTTGTGTCAGCACTTCTTTTCACATGAAGGTTTTTTATTTTTTGCTGGAGAAAGGAATCATTCGATGTAAATTGTTTTGCAGTCGTTCTGGGCTTTGGAAATGGTAGCACTAAAGACATCTTTTGGATGTTGTTAGAATGAAAAAGTATGGAATCTGACGGTGCTGGCAAGTTTAGCTGACTATCAAATTAGCTAGTAAAGCGAAAAAAATAGGCAAGTTACAAAACAAAAACAGTACATACCATCCTGGAAATGGAAAAATGTGGTTTTTCTAATATGTCAGTTCGTTGCATTTACGAAATTCTGATAAGAATTAAAACGGTCAAGTAATTTAAAAACGTGTTTTCATCAATGGTGTAACTGGGAGATAGTGAATCCCCTTCCACCACCTTTTAGGAAATTTCGTTTTTAAGAACTCCTTAGTTCGTTGAGTTATGATTAGTTATTCAGTTTTGGACTATTACACACAGGTTTCACTAAAATATCTCGAGACGACATTGCATGTGATGCTGATGCCACCATGTGAGACTAACTTCACGTCATCAAAATAAGGAAACTTTGAGAATTTTCTCAACAGTTTGGACACACAATTATTTTGGTTACTTATTTATTTAATAAAATATAGCGCTCCAAAATATGCGTATTCTTTTAAATGATCCTGTATTAGAATTTGCATTTTCGGAAACTATTAACAGTTTTAATCCCTCCCCCTCAACAGGGGTCGTTAAATTTAAGAAAACAGAAAAAGTTTAATTGACTGTTGTGAACGATCTGTTCATGCTAGAAATTTGAAATTTGGGTGCTAGAGAGGGTGTCCAGATTTCGAATGATAAAAAATAGTACATTTCAATACATTTCCCGGTATAAAAAAGCTAAAATCAGGAACTTTTAGTTTTTATTCTTATTTCAGGGAAATGTTAACTCTTCAAAACGTTTTGCATCTTATGATTAGGAAAAAAAATCATAAAAAATTAAATTAAAAAAAGTTATGGAAGTTTTAATATTTGACAGCAATGCCAACGTTAGAATTTAGCTCAGAAGTTAATTATAATTTGAATAAGAAGTATTATTTTACACCATTTAATACAACAGATGTATGTTTGAAAACCTTAATGTAAATAATTTTCAGACATTTTTCATTTTCCTAGACTTGCTTTGTTGTTGTTAAATATTCAAACTTCCATTACTATTTAAGTACAAAACGAACATTATTGAAAAGTCGATATTTAGATAGATTTGATTGAAAACCTTTAATTTATCATCAGTTACATTTTCTTATAAAACGCTTAGTTTAGCAGTTATAGAGCTTCAAAGTTAGCTTTCAATTATATAACATGGAGCGTTGGGTTGGGTTGTTTTACCTCTGAGCGGCACTTTTTTGCACACCATGGGCTAAAGTTCACATGGACCCCGAAGGCTCAGAGAAGGTTGGGGGAGGTGACCCACTGGAACAGCTGTTGCGAGACAGATGGTAGCCTCCCGTCAAGGCCATCCAGCATGTTCTTTAACGTGTACAGGGTATGGCTCTCTCGCACACGTGGCCACGGCTTAACGTCCCATCCGACGGACGGCGGCCTTTCCAAACCCATCGGTGTCCCCTACTGACCGTGGGCAGGGCGGGGAATTTTGCGGAGATAAATCTCAACGCTGACCCAGCTGGGACTCGAACCTGGGAACTACAGATTACGAGCCTGGCACGCTACCGACTGAGCCACCCCCGCTCCTAACATGGAGGGAGGTGGTCATAATTCAGTGAGTACTCAGTGTATATATTCGTTTTAGTGTATTGAACAAAAATCCAATCATACTTGTTATTAACCTAAGTAAAAACTCGAGAAGTGCACATAAATTGTAGATTATACTGAATGCATTATATTTTGTCAGATGTTCGAAGCAGAGTTTAGAGGCTCATATGAGTGTTGAGATCCTAAACGATCGCCTCATGCAAGCTATGCGGTAATCATCCATTGAAATCTAACTAAATTTAATTAAGGCAGTTGCATAACGGAACGATAGACATAACCCATGCATGACGTACACTTCGTAGTATGCGGGAGGAAAAAAATTTCGCCCATTCTAAGCGAGTCGAGTTTTGGTCGAGTGCATATTACAATAGTCATTCTGAATGAATTGACGTAAGCCTATGTCTCCAAAGGTGTGACTTTTATTTTTACTGGGAACGTGTTGGAAAGGTGTGGCTTTTCTCGTGGCACAATTAAATCGAATCTCTTGCATGCAATGCTTGCGTTAAAATTCGCATATCGCGAACATACAACTACGTAGCCAACGTGCACTTGAAATTTGGTGTTCTACGCAAACCGCATTATTCCACAAAAGACAAAAAGTCCAGGTAAATTTTTTAAAAAGGTGTAAATACAGTGATAGCATTATTACAAATTAAATCCACATAAATCGAGAGCCGACTGTATGTCATCGCAAAAAACCGGGACATTTGGACATCCTGAAAAATGTTCTGAGACAACCGGACAGTTCTATAAAAAACCGGGACGTAATGGGTACCTATGGTACAATATTGTGGTCAATAGGTTTATATTAACAGCTGCGATTTCCCCTTATCTCCAGTGATACGGGGAAGCAATTTTTGTTTCTTTTAAGAGGTATATGAAAATGTATTAATAATTGAAGCACACAAAAATATCTTATAATCACGTAGATTTGAAATTCAGTTTAAACTCCTTTTTTTTTCAACTAATTTTTCAAATATTCGAGGAAATAATATTTTCGGATTCAATAGGTAATAATGGAATGTTACGCAGTATCTTGGGCATTAGGTGGTTCAATTTGTAAGTAATGATGAGGATAGGCAAAGGAGTCTGCAACCTCCTTTAAGCAGCATATTGCAGAGAGAGACTCCGTTGGTTTGTCCATGTTGCCCGTATGGATAATTATTGATTAGCGAATAGGTTTGCAAACAGTGTGCCGAAAGACCTCAGAAAGACGGGGAGACCTAGTATGCGGTGGGCAGACAATGTCAAACTGGACCTTGTTAGAATTGGTGTGAAGGGGCCAGATGCAGCAGACATAGCTCAGGAAAGATATGCTTGGAGGACTGAACTGCGCGGTCTGGTTGGACCTCTGTATCCCATGGCTGCTTGAGGATGATGATGATGATGACTATTACATTACCTGAATCGTCAATTAGTTAAAATTTCCTCTGTTAGAGGGAGCAAAAATCGCGAAGTGACAAATTTCATTTTCTCTGAAAACGAGCGTTCCACATTGGCCAGAGCACAAAAATAATCAAACGCTTTGTTGCCTTTTTTATACATTCATTATGCACCTCTTGACCAAATTATTTTATACCTAATACTGCAGCGTATGTATCATGGTACTCTTCCTAAATTTCAAAGTTTTCAGTTCTATGCGTCAAGTTCTTATCGAAATTAGTTTTGAAATTTCGCTGTCATCTCTCTCAGCTTACGAACTGTATTAGCTCTGTTTTAGCAGACAATTCGTGCCAACAAGCACTTCAGTCGTGCCAACAAGTCTGCCAGAGCCTTTTTTCTCCCGCACAGACATGACTGGAGGACTCTTTTTCAGACCATTGCCCATTCTCCATACACTTCGGATATTATGTCCCGTGATTTTCTGCTCAGTTCCATCACCTTGTTTACGGATGCATAATGCTCTTGCACATCAGGCTCCAAAGATGAACTCCCTTACGACGTTAGTCAGATCAGACTTTTTTACCCATGTCGCCCTTGACTTTGCTGTTCACCGTGCCTTTAAGGCTTTTATAGGACTTCATAGTAGCACAGAATACTTCTGCCACTAAGAAATGTCGCATACACTGTCATGTCTCATGGGACATTACATTTCGGTGTTCATATGCTAATTCGTCCAGGCAGCGTGTCTTTCCCACTTCCAGTTTTGGGCTATTGAATAATAATTTCAGGTACGTAAGTTTTACTATTGAGATAAGTAGAAAAGATGCGAACTTGGGTGTTTCTATGGCTATAAAGTGATATGATAAACAGAGTAAAATTTTATGCGAAATTGGGTGTTTCTATGGCAATAAAGTTATATGATAAAAATAGTGAAACTTTATGCGAAATTGCAGCATTCCCGTGACCAAACTGCGAAAGAAAATGAACCAAATGGATGTTTTACCTTTCAGCGGTACTAGTCTTTTCTACTCAAAATATGCTGAATATAGAGGTCCTGTATAGTTAGAGGTTGGCCATCTAGGTTATTGACTGCCATTGGTTGATTAAGTCACATGGTTTATGGTCGCTATGTTTTGTCGTACTGCGAACCGAAAGCCTATGAGTTAGTGTGTGTACCTGGATAAAGCTTCTCAGTTGTTAAGTTTTACACATTTCTACCGCTTTTTTTGCCTATAAAAACTTCCAAGTTTTATCAATGCCTCACTGCGCTGCATTTGGAGGAAAAATTCAACTAACTCTGAATTTTTATAATATAAATGAATTATTTTCATTGGAGGAAAAGCACATCAACAAAATCCAATTATCTAATCTGAACGACCTCAAAAACGAAAACTTTGCCCCTTAATGTATTATAAAATTTACGCTCTAAGGGGGGGGGGGGGGGGGGGGGCTCAGTCGGTAGCGCGCCAGGCTCGTAATCTGTAGTTCCCATGTTCCAGTCCCAGCTGGGTCAGCATTGAGATTTATCTCCACAAAATTTCTCCGCCCTGAGCACGGTCAGTAGGGGTCACCGATGGGCTTGGAAAGGCCGCCGTCCGTCGGATGGGACGTTAAGCCGTGGCCCCGTGTGCGGGAGAGCCATACCCTGTGCACTTTAAAGAACACGCTGGATGGCCTTGACGGGAGGCTACCATCTGTCTCCCAACAGCTGTTCCAATGGGTCCCCTCCCCCAACCTTCTCTGAGCCATCGGGGTCCTTGTGGCCTGGCCATTTAGCCCATTTTGTGCAAAAAAGTGCCGCTCAGAGGTAAAACAATCCAATCCAAAACCCTCTATGGGAAAAATTCGACTCCACTGAATCAATGCGTACCACCATGACGGTTATGACTCGAATAATCGTATCGTACCTTGTTTTTTTCTAAACAATAAAGATCAATGTCTTAAAGTAGACGAAACATTAAATCTTTAACATAACACGAATAGTATTCGAAATCAAAAGAAACTAATAAGCTTTTCTCTTTGGAAGCAAACATAGCATCAACGACGTGAACTTAAGAACCAAAAAAAGAACACACTTTTAAAGAGCAAGACAAGTCACAGATACATTACAGCAGAGTTTAGCCAAGCGGAAGACGCGTTTGTTCAGAAATGGGTTCACGGTCTGCTGCAACGCTACGTCTCCGACCTTAGAAATCCTTCTCCGAAGTGCCATTTTCGGAGTTGAAGAATTTTGACGTAAAAACATGTGATCTTAATCCCATGCCTGACAATAAGCATAGGCAGCGACTAAATTTAAATCCGAGCAAAATGGTTCGTCGCATTGTTGTCCCATATTCGCTTTCCCCCAGCGATTGCATACCGATTTAACTTTATCGTGAAAAACCTTTAGTGCTTATATTTTAATATGTTTGAAATAAATATAGAATCAATCAATGCATATTATTATTATTATTTACATTATTAATCAACTTATTATTATTTATCAACAAGTGTATATACAAGTTAATAATAATAATAAATACCCCTCAAGTAGCTGCTTGCCACAGAGGTCTGACAGGAGTCTGTCAGTTTATATGCCATAGTAGATAGTTTGTGGGATGGCAGGACCTCAGCAGGAAAACGCCACACACATCCATACCTTACCCGGGGCTCGAACCCAGGTCTCTTAGATCAGTAGCCAAGCGGGGCTCGAACCCAGGTATCTTAGATCAATAGCCAAGCGGGGCTCGAACCCAGGTATCTTAGATCAGTAGCCAAGCGGGGCTAGAACCCAGGTCTCTTAGATCAGTAGCCAAGCGGGGCTCGAACCCAGGTCTCTTAGATCAGTAGCCAAGCGGGGCTAGAATCCAGGTCTCTTAGATCAGTAGCCAAGCGCGCTAACCACTCGGCCATGGGACTGCTTGTTAAGGTCTATATAAAACTAAGGTTATGTTGTTTTCGTCAATATTATATTAATAACATCTCCGAAAAATACGCTTATAATTGTACATTTACATATTTATTTTATACGATATTAATAGCGTATTATTTTTATTATAGCTCTATTTAGCGAAAAATACGTTTATAATAGCGCATTTTTCGGAGATGGATTGGACAAATCACATATATTCAGAGGAATGATTTACAGCAGAACAGTGTTACAGAAAAATTTCGAATATCCAATCGAAACTGATCTATGGCCTTACAATTCCTTGCTATACTGTATATGAAGTATGAATGCCTATAAAAACACGGGCAGTTGACAGATATGTTTATTTCAAAATTGTTGCTTGTCAGGATGGTTAATCTCATTTTTTCTACTGCAAATGGCAAGCCATCATCCTTTAGACCAGTGGTTTTCAACCTTTTATGCTTCACGTACCCCCTGGAAATGTGTATGTAACTGGCGTACCCCTTATTCGTCGTGAGAAGTGTAATGGAAAAGGCACGGAATTTAGATGCATTTGATAGAGGGCTGACATTGACAGATCAAATTATAGTTATAGTATAATAATGCCAACTTAGCGACTTTGTTACTGACTCTAGCGACTTTTAAGCTCTCACGGCGTACCCCAAAAAATTTTACCGCGTACCCTACGTTGAGAACCTTTGCTTTAGATGATTTCTTGAGATATCAGGATATTGGGAGACATGAAACAGGTTAGTCTGAGGCGAAGGTAATATGCCTCAATTGTTAAGATGCTTCAATATTCGAGACAGGTAGTATCGACACTTTGCAAACAGTTCCAGGAGATGGAACCATTCCCAGAAAAGCTGGTCAAGATCGCCTGGGAGTTATCTCAACCTGAACTGATGACACATGATGAACTGATGAACTGATGAGGCGACCCATGCATCCTCCAGAGTTTTCTCAAGGTGGTCGCTGATGCGACACGGGCCCGAACACTCTTCTCGACGGTATCCCAAAGATTTTCGATGGGATTTAAATATGGATTTCTAGATGGTCAATTCATTATTTCAAAGTCAGCACAATGCTCCTGCAACCATGCAGTAACCAACCTGGACCTGTGAGATAAACAATTGTCTTGCTGATAGACGCCATTTCCATTGATGCAAGATGACCATAAATGGGTGTAAATAGTCAGCCATGAGTTCTATGTACTGGGATGCATTGAGAGTCGTCGGTACACATGCCAAAGGTTCTACAGACGTCCAACTGAAGACACCCAAGGCCATCACTGAGCCACCACCAGCTTTTACTGTTCCGACCTGACATGCAGGATTCATGGCTTCATGGGTTTGGCGTCATACCCTCAGTCTCCCATCGGTATCATGAAGTTTAAATCGGGATTCATCACTCCAGGTTATCCGTTGTCAATTTTCGATCGTCCAGTTTTCGATGTTCTTTAGCCCAGGCAAGGCGTTGAGACCAGTGTCATGCCATTAGAAGTGGGACTCTCGTAGGGCGGCAGCTCCCGACGCCGAGACGATGAAGTGAGCATTGCACAGTCCATGCACTGACTTCCCGGCTGGAACCCGCTTCAGATGGGAGGTGATTTCAGATAATGTCTGGCTCCTATCGCTTCGTACGATGCGGGTCAGACAGTGAAACCCACGATCATTCAAGGCTGGTTGTCCTTTTGCAGTTTGTCCTTGTGCTTGTTTTTTTGCCGAAATTTCATATTCCCGGAACACTCTTGAAACTGCCGTACGAGAAAATCCAAGTTCGTTGACAATTTCGAAGATCGAGTGCTCCATCCGTTCGGCACCTACGATCTGCCCTCTATCAAATGCATCTAAATTCCGTGCCTTTTCCATTACACTTCTCACGACGAATGCTTGGGGAAGCCAAAGCTATATATGACCAAAGATTCAGCTATGCATGCGCGCAAATGCGGTACTTGTGGTACTGAATTTGGATAACGCCTCCTATTCCTAATTCAATGGCACTTCAGTGTATAACTTCTCTGTAAGGAGGAAGTCTACTCTTGTTCTTAAATCTAATATCACACGAAATTTCCCATAACATACCCATAGATAGCACTGGATATGAGGGGAAAGGAGGTTCTCCCCTACCTTGAAAATAATAGTAAGGGAAATAGAGGCCAAAAATTATTAAACTTGTTCATATTTCACACATATTTCAAGAATTTGTTCAAAAAATTCTAAAACGAACATGAAATATTACACTGTAATCGAAATCCAGTCTCTTGGCCCCCCAAATATTTTTTGTATGGAATCGGTGGATTGCGCCCCTCCCCTCCCTTCCTCTTTTTCTCTTTTTTTGGGCTCGATTGATTTCGAAAATCCAGGCTTGCCCATAGATATTTTATATACAGCGTAATTATAAAATAAGTTTCCCTATTTCCGGAGTTTCTGGAGCAGTGACGAATGAAGATAGCAGCACGAAAATTGTAGGACGCTTAATGAGAACATGCAGAAGTGATTTAGCACAGAAAAGAAATTAGCTCCAACTGTTACCACCAGAGGGAAGAAAACGGGCACTGCAAACACAAGAGAGAAAGGAACAAGAGAGAAAAAATGTTTATTGGTTTCTCGCACATATCTCTTAGAGAAACTTCTCAATATGCTCTTATCTGTGGAGAGGATGTGCATGAGCCATGGTTGCTTGAAGCATGTCATGGATGTTGGTTACTTCCCTCATAATGCTGGCCTTCAGATCAGCAAGTGGCCACATGCTGTCACTATAAACCCAGTCCTTGAGATAGCCCCAGAGCCAGAAACCATAAGGATACAGGTCCAGTGAGCTTGGTGGCCAGGTCTGAGGAAAGTCTTGAGAAACTAAGTTGGATTGGATTGTTTTACCTCTAAGCGGCACTTTTTTGCACACCATGGGCTAAATGGCAGGTCACATGGACCCCGAAGGCTCAGAGAAGGTTGGGGGAGGGGACCGACTGGAAGAGCTGTTGGGAGACAGATGGTAGCCTTCCGTCAAGGCCATCGAGCGTGTTCTTTAACGTGCACAGGGAATGGCTCTCCCGCACACGGGGCCACGGCTTAACGTCCCATCCGACGGACGGCGGCCTTTCCAAGCCCATCGGTGACCCCTACTCACCGTGGGCAGGGCGGAGAATTTTGCGGAGATAAATCTCAACGCTGACCAAGCTGAGACTGGAACCTGGGAACTACAGATTACGAGCCTGGCGCGCTACTGACTGAGCCACCTCCGCCCCGAGAAACTAAGTACTCATCGTCAAATGTTGTAGGCAGCAACTTCTTTACCTGCTGACCAACATGTTGGGATGCACCATCTTGCATGAACACTGTGGTGTACAGACGCTGCTGTTCCTGCAGGGTGGGAATCACGTGATGATGGAAAAGAGCACAGTAGCCAGCACCTGTTACGGTACACCGCACTCCACCTTGTGCACTGGATACACCGCACTAGAGTTCGCAATATGCATTAGGTATAGTCTCCTCAAAGAAAAATCGCCCAATGATAAAGTCTGCACTGAAGCCAAACTGCACTGTCACATATGAGGTCTGGAGAGGTCTTCCTGCACAGCCTCCGTCTACTGAGCTAACAGACGGAAGTAATATAATGAGTGGCAAAACCCAGATGCTCTGCAACTCAGAGACTGCACTTCATCTATCGGGAAATGCCATATATATCACTATCCATCGTCGGGGGGGGGGGGAACAGTACTATAGAAGTAAATGCCTCGTCGAACCACAGGAACACCCATGGACACGCATTGTCCATCTCCATCCGCAGTAAAAACTAGAAACCGAAGTCGTATGATGTTGCGAGTCATGTGATCGCAGTTCCTGCACCATATACAATAGATCCTGTATGGGTACCATCAAACAACATGCCATGGCACTTTGCAGACTGTTCCCCACAGAATGTCCAACTGTTGTGACACCACTCTGGCACTGCTGACTGGCTGCATGTCACTTCCAGCACCGGTTGTCATGGCAATCATCACCTCATCCACCATCTCTTCTATAATGGACTGTCGTCCTCTTTCTGATGCCATTCCCAAATTAACGATTGTCTCAAACTTCTCCACCATCTTATCTTAATGCCATCGACATCAAGGATCCTCTCTGCAGACTTTTCAGACGCCAATATTCTCACAGTGCAGTATTTGTTTTGCTCTGATTCTTTCAGAAAAATTGATTAACAGCACGCTTTTCCTTCTTCACAAGAGCCACATGGTTGGGTTGGGTTGTTTTACCCCTGAGCGGCATTTTTTTGCACACCATGGGCTAAATGGCCAGGTCACATGGACCCCGAAGGCTCAGAGAAGGTTGGGGGAGGGGACCCACTGGAACAGCTGTTGGGACACAGATGGTAGCCTCCCGTTAAGGCCATCCAGTGTGTTATTTAACGTGCACATGGTATGGCTCTCCCGCACCCGGGGCCAAGGCTTAACATCCCATCCGACGGACGGCGGCCTTTCCAAGCCCATCGGTGTCCCCTACTGACCGTGGGCAGGGCAGGGAAGCCACATGGTCATTTGCTACCTATCTTTATACAACGTCTTTTTCGTCGGAAACGTGTTATTATGCAAACGAACGCGATTAGCATACCCAAAGTGCCCATTTTTCCTCCTGGTGACGACAATTGGAACTGTTTTTTTTGCTTGGATAAATCTTTTCCGCATGTTCTCATTAAACTACCTACCAATTATCGCCCCCTTGTCTCCGTTCGTCACAGTTCTAGAGACTCCTTATTCGAGAGTTTCTGGAGCTGTGACTTAGGGTTATGCAAAGAGCAGGTTCTAAAAATTTAAACGTTTTTAATATACATATTACCCCTCAGACAGTACTTTGTAGAGAGGTTTCATAGGACTCTGTCAGTATAATAATTCTGTAAAGAATTTGAGTTGGATTATTTTAACTCCGAGTGACAGTTTCTTTTTGCGTGAGGTGGCTAAATGGCTAGTTCATAAGGACCCCAATTGCTCGGATAAAGTTGGGATAAGGGTATCCACTGAGGCGACAGATTGAAACTTACCATGAAGGCCATCTGGTGTGTTCTTTAACATGCATAGGATATGGCTGTCCTGCACACGGAGTCATGCTGTAATGTCCCATATGATGGACCACTGCCTTTCCAAGCCCAAAGCTTCCCCTTTCTCATCGAGGGTAGAATGGGAATTAGAGGAGAAAATTCTCAACGTTGGCCCTGGAAAACGAGACATCAGCAGAAAACAACTCAGAAGGGAAACATTCATATCTTTTCCAGCGCTCAAACCAAGTTACCTTTTATCCCTAACCAAACACGATAACCACTGAGTCGGCAAAAAAAAACTGAAACAGCAACAAAGGGTCAGTAGATCCACGAATTTGCACCCTAGCTCTCGAATACTTCTTCACATTCTCCCATTCCGATATCTTACCAAAAGGTAAATAAGGAGCTTTCTGCGGACGAAATCATATTTGGCCATCGGTGAATAAAGAGAGTTGATTGTTTTATTTCTGAGCAGCACTTTTTTTGCACACAATGAGCTAAATGACCAGGTCGCAGAGACCCAAAGAACTCAGAAAAGGTTGGGGGAAGGGACCCAATGGCCAGTTGTTAGGAGATAGATGAGTTACCTCCTGTCATGGCCATTCAGCATGCTTTTCACGTGCACAGGGTATGGCCTCCCGCACATGGGGCCACGGCATTATGTCCCATTCGACCTACGGCGGTCTTTCCCAGTCCATCGGTGCCCCCTACTGACGTGGGCAGGGCCTGGAATTTTGCTGAGTTAAATCTCAACGCTGGCGCAAGTGGAACTCGAACCTGGGAACTGAATGTTACGAACCTAGCGTGCTACCGATTGAGCCACTGCCGACACTCCACCCTTATAATAAAGAGGAGAATTTACCCCATTACATAATACCCCCTCAAGCAGCTGCTTGCCACAGAGGTCTGACAGGAGCCTGTCAGTTTATATGCCACAGTAGAAGATCTGAGAGGATGGCAGGACCTCAGCAGAAAACAACACGAACATCCATGCCTTACCCGGGGCTCGAACCCAGGTCCCGTACGTAGATCAGTAGCCAAGCGCGCTAACCACTCGGCCACGGGATACTTTCCATTATATAACTTGTGAGAAAATGAAAATTATTAACGAAGTAACCTATCGAAAATTTCTAGTTACAGTTTCTATTCGTAACACTGCTCATT
>JAWZYU010001609.1:0-17007 GCA_038380435.1 Ryuthela nishihirai
AAAATCAATGAAAAACAGAAAATCGCTATAAAATCCGTTCTAGAAGAGAAAAATGGACAGTTTAAAAAGCTACACCCACGTAATCGACCTCAAGGAACCCGATTCCGTCGTCAAAATCGCCAAAAAGTGACCCGTTCTAGAGTTATTCAAGAAAAAGTGACAAAAACTCAATCGGACCTCAGAGAGGACAAAAAAGCCCAAATCGTTGAAAATGACCCATCCAGTACAATGAGACAAACCCCTCTAACATGAATCAGTGGTCCGAATTATTAAAAACGCCCCAAACTGAGCAGGCCAAGTAAGAACGTGTCAGTAAAGAAACCCCATGTTATCCTATGAGAATCCTAAGCCTAAAAAGCTCGAAAACACAAAATATTCCAAAAATCACCAAAAATCAAAAAAAGGAGTTAGAGAGTCAAAAAGCACATCAACAGAAAGGTGATGAGTCAGACTAAGATCTGATCAAAAACAAGTCACAAAAAGTCCCATCTAAGGTAGAGTCAAAAAGCCTCAAAGTTGTAGTGAAATAACAAAAAAAAAGAGACCCCCCAGGGTGAAAAAAAACTGATCAAAGTGATCTTAAGGGACCCAAAAAGACACTGGAAAAAACAAAGTCAAGAAAAGTCCAAAAACAAAGGAGATATAGCAATTTGAAATAATGTCACAATCTCCAAACCCTGGTTTTGCAGGTAACTGACAGACAGAGCTCTCTCCATAGACTTAATGTTAAATGAAGTTCTATCCTGTAGTCGCAATAATGTTAACGCTATGGGAAAACAAAAACGCCAATAAAATCCGTTCTAATAAAGATAAATCCACTCTTCAAAGACCTAGATATATGTATTTCCACGTGATAAAGCCAATGCAAAAGTCAAAACAGCCAAAAAATGCATACTTTTGGAGTTATAACGAAAAAAGAGCCAAAAACGCAATCGGACCTGAGAGAAACCAAAAAACGCAAAAAACGTCAAAAAGACAATCTACACCCCTGAAGTATATAGTCTAAGACATGAATCAGTCGTCCGAATTATAAAAAACGCCCCGAAACTGAGCAGGCCAAGTGAGAACGAGTCAGTCAAAATGGCCATGTTAACCTATGGAGACTCAAAAACAAAAACTGTCTAAAAGCTGAAATTTTCAAAAATTCACCAAAAATAGAAAAATCGACAAAAAGTGAGAAAAAAGTTGATAGAACGACACAGAGTACAAGAACACACAACGTGATAACCAAAGTTTCAATCGATCACTGTGCAGAGATGACGTCACAGGCCAAAAACAGGCAAAATCCATAAAAAGGTGAAAATCGCTCTAAAATCGGTTCTAAGAGACCAAAATCGACGGTTTAAAGAGCTATACCCATGTAATCCACTTCAAGGAACCCGAATCCAGCGTCAAAATCACGAAAAAGTGACCCATTCTAGAGATATTGACGAAAAACAGCCAAAAACGCAATCGGACCTGAGAGAAGACAAAAAGACCCAAATCTGTACAAATGACCCCTCTGGTATAAAGAGACATCCCCATGGAACATGAATCAGTCGTCCGAATTATAAAAAACGCCCCAAAAATGAGCAGGCCAAGTGAGAACGAATCAGTAAAGTTTAGCCATGTTAAAAGACATATGCTCCATAGACGTAATGTTAAACAAAGTTCTAACCTGTAGTCGCAATAACGGTAACGCTATGGGAAAACAAAAATAGTCATAAAAACCTTTCTAATTGATAAAAATGAACGCTTCAAAGCCCTAGGCATATGTTTTTCCACCTGAAAAAGCTGATTCAAAAGTCAAAACAGCCAAAAAATGCATATTTTCCGAGCTATTCAGGAAAAAGTGCCTAAAACTCAATCGGACCTCTGAGAAACCAAAAAAGGCAAAAAAGGTCAAAAAGACACTCTCCACCCCTAAAGGAATCAGTCTAATACAGGAATCAGTGGTCCGAATTATAAAAAACGCCCCAAAAATGAGCAGGCCCAGTGAGAACGAATCAGTCAAGTTTCCCATGTTAAACCTATGAGAAGTGTTCTGAAAAAGAGTCAAAAAAAGGCGACATTTCCAAAAATTCACCAAAAATGAACAGACCCACTTAGAAGAGAAATGAAGACATCCACATGAAGATAGAAACACACATAAAGATCTGATAAGAAAAAAAGAACCAAAAGTCCCCAGTAAAGGGGTCAAAAAAGACCCCCAATAAAGTGACATCCCCAAATCTTCTATATGAAGGAAAGGTCATAGAGACACGAAATTTGGCAATTAGACTATAAAACTAGTTTTCGCTAGATATCAGGTGAAAAAAGTCGAAAAAAGTCAAAAACGCAGAAAAAGTGAAAAATCATTAAAAGTGACAGGGAGGTGTACATTCAAATCACTAAGAAACAAGCAATCAGTCTTCCCAATTATAAAAAACGCCCAAAACTGAGCAGGCCAAGTGAGAACAAATCAGACAACACAGCCTAGTTAAAGCAATGGGATCTCAGAACAGTGTAGAGTCACACAGCGTCAAAAACAGTCCAAATTCAAAGTCACCCAGCGAAAAAAAGTAGCCATTCTAGAAAAAGAACAAACCTGATCAAAGTGACACCCAGGGGGAGAGTGAGAAGCCTCCCAGAGCAATAAGTCCACTGAGACAACAAAACCCAGAACAGAGAAAGAAAACCCACCTAGCAGCACGAAAGTCCCTTTAGAAATGAATGCCCAGGACAGAGAAAGCAAACCCACCCAGCAGCCCAATAGTCCCCAGAGACAACACAACCCAGGAGAGAGAAAGGAAACCCACATAGCAGCCCAAAAGTCCCCTGTGACAGCAAACAATTCGCCAAAAATAGAAAAAACGACCAAAAGTGAGAAAAAAGTTGATAGAACGACGCAGAGTACAAGAACGCACAATGTGATAAGCAAAGTTAAAATCGACCACAGTGCAGACATGACGTCACAAGCGTAAAATGCCTAAAATCAATGAAAAACAGAAAATCGCTATAAAATCCGTTCTAGAAGAGAAAAATGGACAGTTTAAAAAGCTACACCCACGTAATCGACCTCAAGGAACCCGATTCCGTCGTCAAAATCGCCAAAAAGTGACCCGTTCTAGAGTTATTCAAGAAAAAGTGACAAAAACTCAATCGGACCTCAGAGAGGACAAAAAAGCCCAAATCGTTGAAAATGACCCATCCAGTACAATGAGACAAACCCCTCTAACATGAATCAGTGGTCCGAATTATTAAAAACGCCCCAAACTGAGCAGGCCAAGTAAGAACGTGTCAGTAAAGAAACCCCATGTTATCCTATGAGAATCCTAAGCCTAAAAAGCTCGAAAACACAAAATATTCCAAAAATCACCAAAAATCAAAAAAAGGAGTTAGAGAGTCAAAAAGCACATCAACAGAAAGGTGATGAGTCAGACTAAGATCTGATCAAAAACAAGTCACAAAAAGTCCCATCTAAGGTAGAGTCAAAAAGCCTCAAAGTTGTAGTGAAATAACAAAAAAAAAGAGACCCCCCAGGGTGAAAAAAAACTGATCAAAGTGATCTTAAGGGACCCAAAAAGACACTGGAAAAAACAAAGTCAAGAAAAGTCCAAAAACAAAGGAGATATAGCAATTTGAAATAATGTCACAATCTCCAAACCCTGGTTTTGCAGGTAACTGACAGACAGAGCTCTCTCCATAGACTTAATGTTAAATGAAGTTCTATCCTGTAGTCGCAATAATGTTAACGCTATGGGAAAACATAAACGCTAATAAAATCCGTTCTAATAAAGATAAATCCACGCTTCAAAGACCTAGATATAGGTAATCCCACGTGATAAAGCCATTGCAAAAGTCAAAACAGCAAAAAAATGCATAGTTTTCGAGTTATAACGAAAAAAGTGACAAAAACGCAATCGGACCTGGGAGAAACCAAAAAATGCAAAAAACGTCAAAAAGACACTGTACACCCCTGAAGTATAAAGTGTAAGACAGGAATCAGTCGTCCGAATTATAAAAAACGCCCCGAAACTGAGCAGGCCAAGTGAGAACGAATCAGTCAAAATGCCCATGTTAACCTATGGAAACTGAAAACCAAAAACTGTCGAAAAGCTTAAATTTTCAAAAATTCACCAAAAATAGAAAAAACGACAAAAAGTGAAAAAAAAGTTTATAGAACGACGCAGAGTAGAAGAACGCACAATGTGATAAGCAAAGTTAAAATCGATCACTGTGCAGACATGACGTCACAGGCCAAAAACAGGCAAAATCCATAAAAAGGTGAAAATCGCTATAAAATCGGTTCTAAGAGACAAAAATGGATGGTTTAAAGAGCTATACCCATGTAATCCACTTCAAGGAACCCGAATCCATCGTCAAAATCACCAAAAAGTGACCCATTCCAGAGATATTAGTCAAAAAGTGGCAAAAACGCAATCGGACCTCTGAGAAGACAAAAAGACCCAAATCTCTAGAAATGACCCCTCTGGTATAAAGAGACATCCCCATGGAACATGAATCAGTCGTCCGAATTATAAAAAACGCCCCAAAAATGAGCAGGCCAAGTGAGAACGAATCAGTAAAGTTTAGCCATGTTAAAAGACGTATGCTCCATAGACCTAATGTTAAACTAAGTTCTATCCTGTAGTCGCAATAATGTGAACGCTATGGGAAAACAAAAGCACTCATAAAATCCGTTCTAATTGATAAAAATGAACGCTTCAAAGACCTAGCTATATGTATTCCCACCTGATAAAGCTGATTCAAAAGTCAAAACAGCCAAAAAAAACATATTTTCCGAGCTATTAAGGAAAAAGTGCCAAAAACGCAATCGGACCTCTGAGAAACCAAAAAAGGCAAAAAAGGTCAAAAAGACACTATCCACCCTTCAAGTGTAAAGTATAAGACAGGAATCAGTGGTCCGAATTATAAAAAACGCCCCAAACTGAGCAGGCCCAGTGAGAACGAGTCAGTAAAGTTTCCCATGTTAAACCTATGAGAAGTGTTGGGAAAAAGAGTCAAAAAAGGCGACAATTTCAAAAATTCACCAAAAATGAACAGACCCACTTAGAAGAGAAATGAAGACATCCACATGAAGATAGAAACACACATAAAGATCTGATAAGAAAAAAAGAACCAAAAGTCCCCAGTAAAGGGGTCAAAAAAGACCCCCAATAAAGTGACATCCCCAAATCTTCTATATGAAGGAAAGGTCATAGAGACACGAAATTTGGCAATTAGACTATAAAACTAGTTTTCGCTAGATATCAGGTGAAAAAAGTCGAAAAAAGTCAAAAACGCAGAAAAAGTGAAAAATCATTAAAAGTGACAGGGAGGTGTACATTCAAATCACTAAGAAACAAGCAATCAGTCTTCCCAATTATAAAAAACGCCCAAAACTGAGCAGGCCAAGTGAGAACAAATCAGACAACACAGCCTAGTTAAAGCAATGGGATCTCAGAACAGTGTAGAGTCACACAGCGTCAAAAACAGTCCAAATTCAAAGTCACCCAGCGAAAAAAAGTAGCCATTCTAGAAAAAGAACAAACCTGATCAAAGTGACACCCAGGGGGAGAGTGAGAAGCCTCCCAGAGCAATAAGTCCACTGAGACAACAAAACCCAGAACAGAGAAAGAAAACCCACCTAGCAGCACGAAAGTCCCTTTAGAAATGAATGCCCAGGACAGAGAAAGCAAACCCACCCAGCAGCCCAATAGTCCCCAGAGACAACACAACCCAGGAGAGAGAAAGGAAACCCACATAGCAGCCCAAAAGTCCCCTGTGACAGCAAACAATTCGCCAAAAATAGAAAAAACGACCAAAAGTGAGAAAAAAGTTGATAGAACGACGCAGAGTACAAGAACGCACAATGTGATAAGCAAAGTTAAAATCGACCACAGTGCAGACATGACGTCACAAGCGTAAAATGCCTAAAATCAATGAAAAACAGAAAATCGCTATAAAATCCGTTCTAGAAGAGAAAAATGGACAGTTTAAAAAGCTACACCCACGTAATCGACCTCAAGGAACCCGATTCCGTCGTCAAAATCGCCAAAAAGTGACCCGTTCTAGAGTTATTCAAGAAAAAGTGACAAAAACTCAATCGGACCTCAGAGAGGACAAAAAAGCCCAAATCGTTGAAAATGACCCATCCAGTACAATGAGACAAACCCCTCTAACATGAATCAGTGGTCCGAATTATTAAAAACGCCCCAAACTGAGCAGGCCAAGTAAGAACGTGTCAGTAAAGAAACCCCATGTTATCCTATGAGAATCCTAAGCCTAAAAAGCTCGAAAACACAAAATATTCCAAAAATCACCAAAAATCAAAAAAAGGAGTTAGAGAGTCAAAAAGCACATCAACAGAAAGGTGATGAGTCAGACTAAGATCTGATCAAAAACAAGTCACAAAAAGTCCCATCTAAGGTAGAGTCAAAAAGCCTCAAAGTTGTAGTGAAATAACAAAAAAAAAGAGACCCCCCAGGGTGAAAAAAAACTGATCAAAGTGATCTTAAGGGACCCAAAAAGACACTGGAAAAAACAAAGTCAAGAAAAGTCCAAAAACAAAGGAGATATAGCAATTTGAAATAATGTCACAATCTCCAAACCCTGGTTTTGCAGGTAACTGACAGACAGAGCTCTCTCCATAGACTTAATGTTAAATGAAGTTCTATCCTGTAGTCGCAATAATGTTAACGCTATGGGAAAACATAAACGCTAATAAAATCCGTTCTAATAAAGATAAATCCACGCTTCAAAGACCTAGATATAGGTAATCCCACGTGATAAAGCCATTGCAAAAGTCAAAACAGCAAAAAAATGCATAGTTTTCGAGTTATAACGAAAAAAGTGACAAAAACGCAATCGGACCTGGGAGAAACCAAAAAATGCAAAAAACGTCAAAAAGACACTGTACACCCCTGAAGTATAAAGTGTAAGACAGGAATCAGTCGTCCGAATTATAAAAAACGCCCCGAAACTGAGCAGGCCAAGTGAGAACGAATCAGTCAAAATGCCCATGTTAACCTATGGAAACTGAAAACCAAAAACTGTCGAAAAGCTTAAATTTTCAAAAATTCACCAAAAATAGAAAAAACGACAAAAAGTGAAAAAAAAGTTTATAGAACGACGCAGAGTAGAAGAACGCACAATGTGATAAGCAAAGTTAAAATCGATCACTGTGCAGACATGACGTCACAGGCCAAAAACAGGCAAAATCCATAAAAAGGTGAAAATCGCTATAAAATCGGTTCTAAGAGACAAAAATGGATGGTTTAAAGAGCTATACCCATGTAATCCACTTCAAGGAACCCGAATCCATCGTCAAAATCACCAAAAAGTGACCCATTCCAGAGATATTAGTCAAAAAGTGGCAAAAACGCAATCGGACCTCTGAGAAGACAAAAAGACCCAAATCTCTAGAAATGACCCCTCTGGTATAAAGAGACATCCCCATGGAACATGAATCAGTCGTCCGAATTATAAAAAACGCCCCAAAAATGAGCAGGCCAAGTGAGAACGAATCAGTAAAGTTTAGCCATGTTAAAAGACGTATGCTCCATAGACCTAATGTTAAACTAAGTTCTATCCTGTAGTCGCAATAATGTGAACGCTATGGGAAAACAAAAGCACTCATAAAATCCGTTCTAATTGATAAAAATGAACGCTTCAAAGACCTAGCTATATGTATTCCCACCTGATAAAGCTGATTCAAAAGTCAAAACAGCCAAAAAAAACATATTTTCCGAGCTATTAAGGAAAAAGTGCCAAAAACGCAATCGGACCTCTGAGAAACCAAAAAAGGCAAAAAAGGTCAAAAAGACACTATCCACCCTTCAAGTGTAAAGTATAAGACAGGAATCAGTGGTCCGAATTATAAAAAACGCCCCAAACTGAGCAGGCCCAGTGAGAACGAGTCAGTAAAGTTTCCCATGTTAAACCTATGAGAAGTGTTGGGAAAAAGAGTCAAAAAAGGCGACAATTTCAAAAATTCACCAAAAATGAACAGACCCACTTAGAAGAGAAATGAAGACATCCACATGAAGATAGAAACACACATAAAGATCTGATAAGAAAAAAAGAACCAAAAGTCCCCAGTAAAGGGGTCAAAAAAGACCCCCAATAAAGTGACATCCCCAAATCTTCTATATGAAGGAAAGGTCATAGAGACACGAAATTTGGCAATTAGACTATAAAACTAGTTTTCGCTAGATATCAGGTGAAAAAAGTCGAAAAAAGTCAAAAACGCAGAAAAAGTGAAAAATCATTAAAAGTGACAGGGAGGTGTACATTCAAATCACTAAGAAACAAGCAATCAGTCTTCCCAATTATAAAAAACGCCCAAAACTGAGCAGGCCAAGTGAGAACAAATCAGACAACACAGCCTAGTTAAAGCAATGGGATCTCAGAACAGTGTAGAGTCACACAGCGTCAAAAACAGTCCAAATTCAAAGTCACCCAGCGAAAAAAAGTAGCCATTCTAGAAAAAGAACAAACCTGATCAAAGTGACACCCAGGGGGAGAGTGAGAAGCCTCCCAGAGCAATAAGTCCACTGAGACAACAAAACCCAGAACAGAGAAAGAAAACCCACCTAGCAGCACGAAAGTCCCTTTAGAAATGAATGCCCAGGACAGAGAAAGCAAACCCACCCAGCAGCCCAATAGTCCCCAGAGACAACACAACCCAGGAGAGAGAAAGGAAACCCACATAGCAGCCCAAAAGTCCCCTGTGACAGCAAACAATTCGCCAAAAATAGAAAAAACGACCAAAAGTGAGAAAAAAGTTGATAGAACGACGCAGAGTACAAGAACGCACAATGTGATAAGCAAAGTTAAAATCGACCACAGTGCAGACATGACGTCACAAGCGTAAAATGCCTAAAATCAATGAAAAACAGAAAATCGCTATAAAATCCGTTCTAGAAGAGAAAAATGGACAGTTTAAAAAGCTACACCCACGTAATCGACCTCAAGGAACCCGATTCCGTCGTCAAAATCGCCAAAAAGTGACCCGTTCTAGAGTTATTCAAGAAAAAGTGACAAAAACTCAATCGGACCTCAGAGAGGACAAAAAAGCCCAAATCGTTGAAAATGACCCATCCAGTACAATGAGACAAACCCCTCTAACATGAATCAGTGGTCCGAATTATTAAAAACGCCCCAAACTGAGCAGGCCAAGTAAGAACGTGTCAGTAAAGAAACCCCATGTTATCCTATGAGAATCCTAAGCCTAAAAAGCTCGAAAACACAAAATATTCCAAAAATCACCAAAAATCAAAAAAAGGAGTTAGAGAGTCAAAAAGCACATCAACAGAAAGGTGATGAGTCAGACTAAGATCTGATCAAAAACAAGTCACAAAAAGTCCCATCTAAGGTAGAGTCAAAAAGCCTCAAAGTTGTAGTGAAATAACAAAAAAAAAGAGACCCCCCAGGGTGAAAAAAAACTGATCAAAGTGATCTTAAGGGACCCAAAAAGACACTGGAAAAAACAAAGTCAAGAAAAGTCCAAAAACAAAGGAGATATAGCAATTTGAAATAATGTCACAATCTCCAAACCCTGGTTTTGCAGGTAACTGACAGACAGAGCTCTCTCCATAGACTTAATGTTAAATGAAGTTCTATCCTGTAGTCGCAATAATGTTAACGCTATGGGAAAACATAAACGCTAATAAAATCCGTTCTAATAAAGATAAATCCACGCTTCAAAGACCTAGATATAGGTAATCCCACGTGATAAAGCCATTGCAAAAGTCAAAACAGCAAAAAAATGCATAGTTTTCGAGTTATAACGAAAAAAGTGACAAAAACGCAATCGGACCTGGGAGAAACCAAAAAATGCAAAAAACGTCAAAAAGACACTGTACACCCCTGAAGTATAAAGTGTAAGACAGGAATCAGTCGTCCGAATTATAAAAAACGCCCCGAAACTGAGCAGGCCAAGTGAGAACGAATCAGTCAAAATGCCCATGTTAACCTATGGAAACTGAAAACCAAAAACTGTCGAAAAGCTTAAATTTTCAAAAATTCACCAAAAATAGAAAAAACGACAAAAAGTGAAAAAAAAGTTTATAGAACGACGCAGAGTAGAAGAACGCACAATGTGATAAGCAAAGTTAAAATCGATCACTGTGCAGACATGACGTCACAGGCCAAAAACAGGCAAAATCCATAAAAAGGTGAAAATCGCTATAAAATCGGTTCTAAGAGACAAAAATGGATGGTTTAAAGAGCTATACCCATGTAATCCACTTCAAGGAACCCGAATCCATCGTCAAAATCACCAAAAAGTGACCCATTCCAGAGATATTAGTCAAAAAGTGGCAAAAACGCAATCGGACCTCTGAGAAGACAAAAAGACCCAAATCTCTAGAAATGACCCCTCTGGTATAAAGAGACATCCCCATGGAACATGAATCAGTCGTCCGAATTATAAAAAACGCCCCAAAAATGAGCAGGCCAAGTGAGAACGAATCAGTAAAGTTTAGCCATGTTAAAAGACGTATGCTCCATAGACCTAATGTTAAACTAAGTTCTATCCTGTAGTCGCAATAATGTGAACGCTATGGGAAAACAAAAGCACTCATAAAATCCGTTCTAATTGATAAAAATGAACGCTTCAAAGACCTAGCTATATGTATTCCCACCTGATAAAGCTGATTCAAAAGTCAAAACAGCCAAAAAAAACATATTTTCCGAGCTATTAAGGAAAAAGTGCCAAAAACGCAATCGGACCTCTGAGAAACCAAAAAAGGCAAAAAAGGTCAAAAAGACACTATCCACCCTTCAAGTGTAAAGTATAAGACAGGAATCAGTGGTCCGAATTATAAAAAACGCCCCAAACTGAGCAGGCCCAGTGAGAACGAGTCAGTAAAGTTTCCCATGTTAAACCTATGAGAAGTGTTGGGAAAAAGAGTCAAAAAAGGCGACAATTTCAAAAATTCACCAAAAATGAACAGACCCACTTAGAAGAGAAATGAAGACATCCACATGAAGATAGAAACACACATAAAGATCTGATAAGAAAAAAAGAACCAAAAGTCCCCAGTAAAGGGGTCAAAAAAGACCCCCAATAAAGTGACATCCCCAAATCTTCTATATGAAGGAAAGGTCATAGAGACACGAAATTTGGCAATTAGACTATAAAACTAGTTTTCGCTAGATATCAGGTGAAAAAAGTCGAAAAAAGTCAAAAACGCAGAAAAAGTGAAAAATCATTAAAAGTGACAGGGAGGTGTACATTCAAATCACTAAGAAACAAGCAATCAGTCTTCCCAATTATAAAAAACGCCCAAAACTGAGCAGGCCAAGTGAGAACAAATCAGACAACACAGCCTAGTTAAAGCAATGGGATCTCAGAACAGTGTAGAGTCACACAGCGTCAAAAACAGTCCAAATTCAAAGTCACCCAGCGAAAAAAAGTAGCCATTCTAGAAAAAGAACAAACCTGATCAAAGTGACACCCAGGGGGAGAGTGAGAAGCCTCCCAGAGCAATAAGTCCACTGAGACAACAAAACCCAGAACAGAGAAAGAAAACCCACCTAGCAGCACGAAAGTCCCTTTAGAAATGAATGCCCAGGACAGAGAAAGCAAACCCACCCAGCAGCCCAATAGTCCCCAGAGACAACACAACCCAGGAGAGAGAAAGGAAACCCACATAGCAGCCCAAAAGTCCCCTGTGACAGCAAACAATTCGCCAAAAATAGAAAAAACGACCAAAAGTGAGAAAAAAGTTGATAGAACGACGCAGAGTACAAGAACGCACAATGTGATAAGCAAAGTTAAAATCGACCACAGTGCAGACATGACGTCACAAGCGTAAAATGCCTAAAATCAATGAAAAACAGAAAATCGCTATAAAATCCGTTCTAGAAGAGAAAAATGGACAGTTTAAAAAGCTACACCCACGTAATCGACCTCAAGGAACCCGATTCCGTCGTCAAAATCGCCAAAAAGTGACCCGTTCTAGAGTTATTCAAGAAAAAGTGACAAAAACTCAATCGGACCTCAGAGAGGACAAAAAAGCCCAAATCGTTGAAAATGACCCATCCAGTACAATGAGACAAACCCCTCTAACATGAATCAGTGGTCCGAATTATTAAAAACGCCCCAAACTGAGCAGGCCAAGTAAGAACGTGTCAGTAAAGAAACCCCATGTTATCCTATGAGAATCCTAAGCCTAAAAAGCTCGAAAACACAAAATATTCCAAAAATCACCAAAAATCAAAAAAAGGAGTTAGAGAGTCAAAAAGCACATCAACAGAAAGGTGATGAGTCAGACTAAGATCTGATCAAAAACAAGTCACAAAAAGTCCCATCTAAGGTAGAGTCAAAAAGCCTCAAAGTTGTAGTGAAATAACAAAAAAAAAGAGACCCCCCAGGGTGAAAAAAAACTGATCAAAGTGATCTTAAGGGACCCAAAAAGACACTGGAAAAAACAAAGTCAAGAAAAGTCCAAAAACAAAGGAGATATAGCAATTTGAAATAATGTCACAATCTCCAAACCCTGGTTTTGCAGGTAACTGACAGACAGAGCTCTCTCCATAGACTTAATGTTAAATGAAGTTCTATCCTGTAGTCGCAATAATGTTAACGCTATGGGAAAACATAAACGCTAATAAAATCCGTTCTAATAAAGATAAATCCACGCTTCAAAGACCTAGATATAGGTAATCCCACGTGATAAAGCCATTGCAAAAGTCAAAACAGCAAAAAAATGCATAGTTTTCGAGTTATAACGAAAAAAGTGACAAAAACGCAATCGGACCTGGGAGAAACCAAAAAATGCAAAAAACGTCAAAAAGACACTGTACACCCCTGAAGTATAAAGTGTAAGACAGGAATCAGTCGTCCGAATTATAAAAAACGCCCCGAAACTGAGCAGGCCAAGTGAGAACGAATCAGTCAAAATGCCCATGTTAACCTATGGAAACTGAAAACCAAAAACTGTCGAAAAGCTTAAATTTTCAAAAATTCACCAAAAATAGAAAAAACGACAAAAAGTGAAAAAAAAGTTTATAGAACGACGCAGAGTAGAAGAACGCACAATGTGATAAGCAAAGTTAAAATCGATCACTGTGCAGACATGACGTCACAGGCCAAAAACAGGCAAAATCCATAAAAAGGTGAAAATCGCTCTAAAATCGGTTCTAAGAGACCAAAATCGACGGTTTAAAGAGCTATACCCATGTAATCCACTTCAAGGAACCCGAATCCAGCGTCAAAATCACGAAAAAGTGACCCATTCTAGAGATATTGACGAAAAACAGCCAAAAACGCAATCGGACCTGAGAGAAGACAAAAAGACCCAAATCTGTACAAATGACCCCTCTGGTATAAAGAGACATCCCCATGGAACATGAATCAGTCGTCCGAATTATAAAAAACGCCCCAAAAATGAGCAGGCCAAGTGAGAACGAATCAGTAAAGTTTAGCCATGTTAAAAGACATATGCTCCATAGACGTAATGTTAAACAAAGTTCTAACCTGTAGTCGCAATAACGGTAACGCTATGGGAAAACAAAAATAGTCATAAAAACCTTTCTAATTGATAAAAATGAACGCTTCAAAGCCCTAGGCATATGTTTTTCCACCTGAAAAAGCTGATTCAAAAGTCAAAACAGCCAAAAAATGCATATTTTCCGAGCTATTCAGGAAAAAGTGCCTAAAACTCAATCGGACCTCTGAGAAACCAAAAAAGGCAAAAAAGGTCAAAAAGACACTCTCCACCCCTAAAGGAATCAGTCTAATACAGGAATCAGTGGTCCGAATTATAAAAAACGCCCCAAAAATGAGCAGGCCCAGTGAGAACGAATCAGTCAAGTTTCCCATGTTAAACCTATGAGAAGTGTTCTGAAAAAGAGTCAAAAAAAGGCGACATTTCCAAAAATTCACCAAAAATGAACAGACCCACTTAGAAGAGAAATGAAGACATCCACATGAAGATAGAAACACACATAAAGATCTGATAAGAAAAAAAGAACCAAAAGTCCCCAGTAAAGGGGTCAAAAAAGACCCCCAATAAAGTGACATCCCCAAATCTTCTATATGAAGGAAAGGTCATAGAGACACGAAATTTGGCAATTAGACTATAAAACTAGTTTTCGCTAGATATCAGGTGAAAAAAGTCGAAAAAAGTCAAAAACGCAGAAAAAGTGAAAAATCATTAAAAGTGACAGGGAGGTGTACATTCAAATCACTAAGAAACAAGCAATCAGTCTTCCCAATTATAAAAAACGCCCAAAACTGAGCAGGCCAAGTGAGAACAAATCAGACAACACAGCCTAGTTAAAGCAATGGGATCTCAGAACAGTGTAGAGTCACACAGCGTCAAAAACAGTCCAAATTCAAAGTCACCCAGCGAAAAAAAGTAGCCATTCTAGAAAAAGAACAAACCTGATCAAAGTGACACCCAGGGGGAGAGTGAGAAGCCTCCCAGAGCAATAAGTCCACTGAGACAACAAAACCCAGAACAGAGAAAGAAAACCCACCTAGCAGCACGAAAGTCCCTTTAGAAATGAATGCCCAGGACAGAGAAAGCAAACCCACCCAGCAGCCCAATAGTCCCCAGAGACAACACAACCCAGGAGAGAGAAAGGAAACCCACATAGCAGCCCAAAAGTCCCCTGTGACAGCAAACAATTCGCCAAAAATAGAAAAAACGACCAAAAGTGAGAAAAAAGTTGATAGAACGACGCAGAGTACAAGAACGCACAATGTGATAAGCAAAGTTAAAATCGACCACAGTGCAGACATGACGTCACAAGCGTAAAATGCCTAAAATCAATGAAAAACAGAAAATCGCTATAAAATCCGTTCTAGAAGAGAAAAATGGACAGTTTAAAAAGCTACACCCACGTAATCGACCTCAAGGAACCCGATTCCGTCGTCAAAATCGCCAAAAAGTGACCCGTTCTAGAGTTATTCAAGAAAAAGTGACAAAAACTCAATCGGACCTCAGAGAGGACAAAAAAGCCCAAATCGTTGAAAATGACCCATCCAGTACAATGAGACAAACCCCTCTAACATGAATCAGTGGTCCGAATTATTAAAAACGCCCCAAACTGAGCAGGCCAAGTAAGAACGTGTCAGTAAAGAAACCCCATGTTATCCTATGAGAATCCTAAGCCTAAAAAGCTCGAAAACACAAAATATTCCAAAAATCACCAAAAATCAAAAAAAGGAGTTAGAGAGTCAAAAAGCACATCAACAGAAAGGTGATGAGTCAGACTAAGATCTGATCAAAAACAAGTCACAAAAAGTCCCATCTAAGGTAGAGTCAAAAAGCCTCAAAGTTGTAGTGAAATAACAAAAAAAAAGAGACCCCCCAGGGTGAAAAAAAACTGATCAAAGTGATCTTAAGGGACCCAAAAAGACACTGGAAAAAACAAAGTCAAGAAAAGTCCAAAAACAAAGGAGATATAGCAATTTGAAATAATGTCACAATCTCCAAACCCTGGTTTTGCAGGTAACTGACAGACAGAGCTCTCTCCATAGACTTAATGTTAAATGAAGTTCTATCCTGTAGTCGCAATAATGTTAACGCTATGGGAAAACATAAACGCTAATAAAATCCGTTCTAATAAAGATAAATCCACGCTTCAAAGACCTAGATATAGGTAATCCCACGTGATAAAGCCATTGCAAAAGTCAAAACAGCAAAAAAATGCATAGTTTTCGAGTTATAACGAAAAAAGTGACAAAAACGCAATCGGACCTGGGAGAAACCAAAAAATGCAAAAAACGTCAAAAAGACACTGTACACCCCTGAAGTATAAAGTGTAAGACAGGAATCAGTCGTCCGAATTATAAAAAACGCCCCGAAACTGAGCAGGCCAAGTGAGAACGAATCAGTCAAAATGCCCATGTTAACCTATGGAAACTGAAAACCAAAAACTGTCGAAAAGCTTAAATTTTCAAAAATTCACCAAAAATAGAAAAAACGACAAAAAGTGAAAAAAAAGTTTATAGAACGACGCAGAGTAGAAGAACGCACAATGTGATAAGCAAAGTTAAAATCGATCACTGTGCAGACATGACGTCACAGGCCAAAAACAGGCAAAATCCATAAAAAGGTGAAAATCGCTATAAAATCGGTTCTAAGAGACAAAAATGGATGGTTTAAAGAGCTATACCCATGTAATCCACTTCAAGGAACCCGAATCCATCGTCAAAATCACCAAAAAGTGACCCATTCCAGAGATATTAGTCAAAAAGTGGCAAAAACGCAATCGGACCTCTGAGAAGACAAAAAGACCCAAATCTCTAGAAATGACCCCTCTGGTATAAAGAGACATCCCCATGGAACATGAATCAGTCGTCCGAATTATAAAAAACGCCCCAAAAATGAGCAGGCCAAGTGAGAACGAATCAGTAAAGTTTAGCCATGTTAAAAGACGTATGCTCCATAGACCTAATGTTAAACTAAGTTCTATCCTGTAGTCGCAATAATGTGAACGCTATGGGAAAACAAAAGCACTCATAAAATCCGTTCTAATTGATAAAAATGAACGCTTCAAAGACCTAGCTATATGTATTCCCACCTGATAAAGCTGATTCAAAAGTCAAAACAGCCAAAAAAAACATATTTTCCGAGCTATTAAGGAAAAAGTGCCAAAAACGCAATCGGACCTCTGAGAAACCAAAAAAGGCAAAAAAGGTCAAAAAGACACTATCCACCCTTCAAGTGTAAAGTATAAGACAGGAATCAGTGGTCCGAATTATAAAAAACGCCCCAAACTGAGCAGGCCCAGTGAGAACGAGTCAGTAAAGTTTCCCATGTTAAACCTATGAGAAGTGTTGGGAAAAAGAGTCAAAAAAGGCGACAATTTCAAAAATTCACCAAAAATGAACAGACCCACTTAGAAGAGAAATGAAGACATCCACATGAAGATAGAAACACACATAAAGATCTGATAAGAAAAAAAGAACCAAAAGTCCCCAGTAAAGGGGTCAAAAAAGACCCCCAATAAAGTGACATCCCCAAATCTTCTATATGAAGGAAAGGTCATAGAGACACGAAATTTGGCAATTAGACTATAAAACTA
>JAWZYU010001610.1:0-17000 GCA_038380435.1 Ryuthela nishihirai
ATTATGACTAATTAAAAGGCTAAAATGATAACCAAAAGAAATTCTTTAAAATTTGACATGAGACTTAATGGGGCTTGAATTCATCTTTAGTTATAAGGCCAGAGCTGTTGGCACGGAGAATGTATTCCCCCATGAGAATGGTAGTAACTGGAAGGGAAACGAAAAATTACTAAACACATAACACACGTTCAAATGTCAGAGTACAAAATTTGACATTCTTGAGTACATTCGTAAGAAACTTTCTTTCTTGTTCTCAGTAGAGCACAAGTAACATTGAATCTTTAATCCTTGTTTTAAATTTCGCCGCCAAATAAAATTTTTAATTGCATCTCATTCTGGAAAAAAAAAATTATGATTATAACGTAAGGTATAAAAAAACTATATTTTTTAAACTTTTCTTAGTTGTTTCGCTTTCAGATTATTCTTCAATGTCTGATCTTGATGTGAATTTGAAATGATTCAGCTTTTTTTTAGGACTATCGGAAGAAGCAGCAGCTAGTGCAAACTGAGACTGGTGTCTGGGAAGGAGGTGAAAGAAGTGATATAACCCACTCAACTCTCAACGATGAAACTATTGTCAGAATGCTGAACATTCAGCACTTGCCTTTGTCTCACGGTCCAAATTCTTTGTATTAATGATCAAGTATTGTACGTTGTGGTAAAATTAAATCTTGCATCAAGCCATTGATGTTGATTTACTGCAAGAATAAAACTTGAAAGTGTTTCAAATACTTTTTTTTTATTATGGGTTGTTTTAGCTCAGAGTGGCACTTGTTTTTGAACACAGTGGAATGAAAAGCCTAGGTCACAAGGGCTCAGAGAAGGTTGGGGGAAAGGGACCAACTGGACAGCAGTGGCGGTCATAAGAGGTGGGGGGGGGGGGAACATGGCCCCATCCAAGATACTTCGGAGAGGTTTTTTTAAACTCTTTTTTTGTATATATAAATATCTATTTCTTTTTATATTTTCCTCTTCATAAAACAGATATTGTTTGTAAGATAAAACTGAGAACTTCCTATACGTTTTTGTATATTCCTCTTCAGTGCACATATTAAGTTTCCTTTCAACTACAAACAATGCAGCCCAAGGTTTGTCTTGGAGTAACATTCAGAAATCACCCTCTTAGCAATTAAAGCTAGGAGATATGGAGACATGATAGTCATGTCTGCAAAAAACCATAAAAGAACTGCAAAGGTGAAAAAAAAAACATCAAATAATATGGGGGAAGCGATAAACACTGCAGAAAAACAAGTCAGTGCCAGTAAGTTGTAATTGTGAGATGCCAATCGGGATGTTGTTTGACGGACATTGATTGTTACCCGAATGTGTTTACAGCAGACTCTCCTTTTTTCGGTGACCCTCACTAACTACTACTCAATTGAAGTAGAACCCACAAAACTATTTAAATTGAAACAGATGGTGCAAATTATGCAGTGTTACACTCGCTTTGCTGTTCTCTGCAATAAATGGCTCTGGCTAATGAGCAGTGATAAAAGAGATGGGAAGTTTCCTTCATACGGCACTTCCGATTTTGGAAAGTTAGAGCTACAGCATTAGTTTTCCCGTAGGAATATTCCATCTTGAATTCCCTTCCTAATCGAAAGAAAAAAATTGACTGTTAGACTGGCTAGGCTTGTATACATGTTATATTCATAAGGATTAATTCGTATTTTGGATAATAATGAAGTAGCTAAGAAACTTATTTGTGCATTGATTCTAGAATAACAAATTTGAGAGGATTGGATCTGATTGCCGATATAGCCAGCTTTTCTGGATCCGCAAAATTCAAGGATCGCAACTTGGAAATCTGATTTTTTCATATAATTATTGAACGTTGACTACCGATAATTCCAATCTGCAACAGTATTTCAAAGACTGATCATCTGCGGACTTTGCCGGATTTTTTGCATGCTGTTACTAGGCATAAACTGGAAGGAGAGCAGTGTTCCAGTCCCCAGTGATGCACAGAACCGGCCAGGTCTAGCACCTAATATCCGACTCAGCATTCTCGTGGTGCAGGCCGTAAGTGCCTTCCGAAACAGATATTCACTTTTGGAAGCGAACGGAAATGGAGGGTTGCCAGTTTAGTATGGCCTACTGATCTGGTCATCTATGGCCACTTTTTCCTTTTTTTTTTCAACCCTGCTGAGGAGTTGTCAACTTCACAGGGTCCTGGTGCTGACCATTTATACCTATTGGACAAACTTTATTTTGGATCCTGAACTTGCTGCACTGATGGGCCTCTGTTGAGGGAGAATCTACTGCTGTGTTTTCTGTGTGCTTATGGGTTGCCAGCCCTAAGTGAATAGGGGCATGGGATACCTTATATCAGCTGGTAGATAATCCTGATCAGTGGCCATCGCAGGTACGAACCTCACTTAGCTAGTTGAGCATCGTCAATCCTAAACTGGAGCAATGTTCTCAGGCAGGACATATGGCTCTTGAAAAAAGTCCACTTGAAAAGGTGGTGCCTGAAGTTCCTACCAGCATCGTAACTTCAGCCTTTAGTGGAGGAGGAACAGGTCTTTGAACCATGCCTGCGATCAGGGGGCTGTTTGATATTGTTGGCCCTACCTATCTCAATAAACCTAGTTTCTTTAAAAATCCTACTAATTTTCTCTCTGCAGGAACATGGAACGTGAGGACATTATATAGAGATTATTCTCTTGATGTCCTCACACAGGAATTGCATCATTATAACCTAGATATTCTGGGGCGGGGGTGGCTCAGTCGGTAGCGCGCCAGGCTCGTAATCTGTAGTTCCCAGGTTCGAGTCCCAGCTGGGTCAGCGTTGAGATGTATCTCCGCAAAAATTCCCCGCCCTGCCCACGGTCAGTAGGGGACACCGATGGGCTTGGAAAGGCCGCCGTCCGTCGGATGGGACGTTAAGCCGTGGCCCCGTGTGCGGGAGAGCCATACCCTGTGCACGTTAAAGAACACGCTGGATGGCCTTGACGGGAGACTACCATCTGTCTCCCAACAGCTGTTCCAGTGGGTCCCCTCCCCCAACCTTCTCTGAGCCTTCGGGGTCCATGTGACCTGGCCATTTAGCCCATGGTGTGCAAAAAAGTGCCGCTCAGAGGTAAAACAATCCAATCCAATCCTAGATATTCTAGGCTTGCAAGAGACCAGATGGACAGATAAAAGTGAGATACTTAAAAATAACCTTCAGTTTCTCTTTACAGGGAGGGAGGATGGAAAGTATCACCAAGGCGTGGGTCTGCTTCTCAGCAGACATGCTAGTGATGCTCTTCTAGGATATGAGTGCATTAATGAAAGGTTTCTTACAGCCAAATTTCAGACAAGCGTTAAAGACTTGAATGTTATCTGCTGTTATGCCCCCACTGAGGATGCCGATGAGGATGAGAAGGATAGGTTTTACGGACAACTTCAGTATATTTTGAATTCTGTCAAGAAAGGAGATATTACCCTTGTTCTAGATGACTTCAATGCCAAAGTTGGTACTGACTCTGACCTTTGGGGAGGAGTGTTGAGCCCTATTGGTAGCTGCAATGGCAATGGGGACTTTCTCCGACAGGTAAGTAAACTTAATGGTTTAAGAATAACTAACACATACTACAAACATCGGGACATTTATAAATATACATGGGTTTCACCTGATTGGTTGCATAGGAATATGAGAGACTATATTTTAATTAATAGCAAATGGGCCAGTTCAGTTAGGAATACCAGATCATACAGGGGAGCCGAAATTGGGTCTAACCATTACCTGGTCAAAAGTATTTTGCAGCTGAAGCTTAAGAAATATTGTGCTAAGGATAAGAAAATTACCTTTAACACTGAAGGTCCGAAATATCCAGATATAGCCAAAGCATACCATGATAAGCTACTTAGTCATTATGACAATCGTGGTTTACTTACTGCTGAAGTTGAGAAAGAAGGATCAGTTTTAACAGGCTTTTCTTCAAACAAACAGCACTCTTTTGAGTAAAAGGGAACAGAGGAAACAGAATTATTTGAGTGATAAGGTTATGTACCTTATTTCTGAAAGAAGGAAGTGCATGAATAATTTGAATCAACACCCTACTAGCCCTAACAGAATGCATTACAATGAGCTTAATAAACATGTAAAAGATCAGTTAACAGCTGATAAGAATCTTTGGCTTGATAGATTGGCAGAGGAAGCAGTTAGACAGCACAACAGCAGGGAGGTGTACCAGATTGTTAATGTTTTATGTGGGAAGAAATAGACAGGTACACAGAGATTGAGGGATAAATATAGCAAGGTGATTGAAGGTTAGCATTCTGTGATGGCTAGGTGGGCTGAGCATTTCAGAGATGTTCTAAATAATGTGATTATTTCTACTCCTATTGTTTGTTATGAGGATAGATACACTACTGGCTTTTACGATGGCACTAAATCACATTCCAAAGTTGCATTTGCTATCTCTAAATTAAAACTGCATAAATCCCCAGGGGTGGAAGAAATTACCACTGAAATGCTTAGAGCTAGGAACATTTGTGTTGTCACATGTCTGACTGAAATTTTGAATATTTTTTATGATAAAGGTGTTCCTAAGGATTTTACTAGAGTTATCATTGTCCCAATTTTTAAAAAAGGTGATCGTAGTTCTTGTGATAATCATTGGGGAATTAGTTTACTTTCTGTTCCAGGTAAAGTTCTTTGCATGATTATATTTAGTAGAATTAAGAATTTGGTTGTTAGACAACTGCGTGATGAACAGTGTGGATTCAGACGTGGAAGCATGTATTGATCAAATATTTTCACAGGCAGATTCTTGAGAAATGTTTAGAGTTTTAGAAACCTGTGGTTGAGAAACTTTATAGATTTCAAAAAGGTTTTTGACTCTGTTGAATGACATAATCTATGGTTGATTTTTAGATCATATGGAATACCCGACAAGTTAGTGTAATGAGAGATCTCTATAATAACGCAGTCGTGTGTGAGAGTTGGTACGTCTTGCAGCGATTGGTTTAGCATTGCTAGTGGAGTTAGACAAGGGTGCATTTTGTCTCCTTTTCTCTTTAGTTTGGTTATTGATTATGTAATGCGAAATTCTTTGCAAGGGAAAGATTTTGGTCTTAAATGGTCAAGAGATTTCAAAATTTCTTATTTAGATTATGCAGATTGTTTGGCCCTGTTGACCACTGATGTTGATGAGATGATTCGTTCATTTGAGCTGTTGATGAGACTGGTAATAGAGTAGGTTTGGTGATAAAGAAAAGGTTAAGTGATGAAAATTGATCAGGCTGATGGTGCTTCAGTTGCTTTGAATGGCTATACTAATGAGCAAGTGTCTCAGTTTAATTATCTTGGGAGCTATGTAACAGATACTGGTGATGAACTGCATGAGATAAATAGAAGAATAGGGATTGCTGCTGGGACTTTTAAGAATCTATGGAGAGTATGGAAAAATAGGCGTATACACCTAAAAGCTAAAATTAGACTGTATAATAGTTTGGTTCTTTCTAGGGTTAGTTATGGTAGTGAAACTTCGACACTGTAAACAAGATAACTGGAAACTAGATGCTTTTGATTCCAGATGCTTACACAGTGTCTTGGGCATTAGGTGGTTCAACTTTATAACTAATGATGAGGTTAGGCAAAGGAGTTTGCAACCTCCTTTAAGCAGCATATTGTGCAGAGAGAGACTGCATTGGTTTTGCCATGTTGCTCGTATGCATAGCTGCAGATTGGCAAAGAGGATTATGAACAGTGTGTCTAAAGGTTATCAGAAAAAGGGAGACCTAGGATGCGATGGGCAGACAATGTCAAACAGGACCTTGCTAGAATTGGCCTAGAGTGGCCAAATGCAGCATCTGTAGCTCAAAAGAGACGCGTCTGAAGAGGAAAATTACACAGTCTGCTTGGACCTCCGTAGCCCATGACTGCATGAGGATTTTGTATGTTTGTATGTAATATATCGTTTTCAGTTATTTTTTGTTTTTTTTCAAAGAAAACGCCTGAAATAGAGATGTTTATTATAATTTTGCATGTGATAAATGAAACCTAAAATTTTGTTTTCCAATATTTGATTAAAAAATTTTTTGAGTGAAAATGTCAAGGGTAGCAGATTTTATGAATATATGTTACATATGATTATCAAGTATTAAAAGTAGGGTTGCACTTACGTATTTGCTAATTAAGCTACAGATTAGAGCTTCACGATATGAGGGATCTCAAAAAAATGTATTTCAAGTTTTACTGCATTACGAAATTTTTTTGAATAATTAATATGCAAACTTTGCTTACCAATGCTAGAATAACGTTTTTATCACATCAGTTTCATGTTTATTTTTCAATGTTTTCCTCAATCAGAATAATTTATATATATATATTTTGACTTTCGAATTTTTTGGGGGAATCTTAAATATGCCTTAGCTTAGGGCTTCAGAAGGTCAAAGTCCAGTCCTGATTAAATGTATATATTGTATATGTTATATATGATTAACCCCTTGACGAGAGGAGAGATCCATTGGATAGCTGTTAGGAGACAACCTGTTAAAGCAATCCAGCATGTTCTTTAATGTGCGTTCCCAAACATGGGTTCATGGCTTAACTTTCCATCCAACAGGCAGCAGCCTTTCCAAGCCCATTGGTGTCCCCCACTTACTGAGGGCAGGGTAAGAGATTTCGGAAGATTAATCTCTACTACAGCCCAACTAGGACTCGAACCTGGGAACTGCAGATTATGAGTTTGGCACACTATTGACTGATCCACCCCCCTAAATGGTCAAGGATGTTATGATATATTTGTACTGTCTGCTACAAAACAATTTAATATTTAAATTAAATTTAAAATATTCTAAATGTTGTTGCAAATTTCAAATGTATAGGCACTGAGCGTGAGTATCAATAAGTATATTTTCAAATAAATTACAATAAAATGCAAATTATTACAAAAATATGAATGAAATAACTTATAAACAAACTAACTACCATCATTCATAAGTCAATAACACTTTTTCTACAGAGCATAGAAGACCAGCTCTGTCTGTTCTACTAAACTACTACCTCTTCACTTTGTCTGTCATATCTCTTGAATACCTTCACTTCAGGCGTAAACAATCCTTCGGCTTTTGTTAGATCACAAAATTTATCTTACTAGCAACACAAAACAACCACACGCGCACACACCAATAAAGATACTTCTTGTTTTTACTTATCGCACACTGACTCAGACTATCTGAACCTCCATTTTCATCTGCATAATTTTTTTTAACATTATTATTATATCATTCTCTTTTTTATGTCGAATTTACATTCAAATTCGTTTGTTGTATAATTCTCACGCACAAGCATATATGCGAGCGTTCATGTCTCGTTTTGTCATGAAGTCACTATAGCGCGTTCATCTGTCGTAACAATATATTTAAAATTCTTGCAGATTTCCTCTTCGGATTAAGCTATGGCTTCATAAAATGCGCAGAAAAAAAATTGGACTCTCCCAGCATTTTACTAAGGAGTGTTTGAAAAATAAAGCTTCAGAAAATGGCAGAGTAAGATTAATTAGTGATACTGTGCCAACTTTATTCACATTTGTAACAAATCGCACATTGTCAAATCGGAAGCCTCCTGCATTGAGAGAGAGACACCGATTGTAAATGTGACAGAAATTGAAATGGGAACACATATTGCCTATAGAAATGACCATACATACTGTATAAAAGAGAGTCCTAGGAAACGTAAGAGAAAGTTGGAGTCAACACAAAGTAAAATCCAAAGCCTAAAGAAAATGCTACGGTCATGTCGTCAACTGAGAGCCAAAGAATCAGACTCTTCCTTAAAAGAAATATTACATTTGCTTAAGGCTCAAAAGCTGATTCAAGAGGGGCGGGGGTGGCTCAGTCGGTAGCGTGCCAGACTCGTAATCTGTAGTTCCCAGATTCGAGTCCCAGCTGGGTCAGCGTTGAGATTTATCTCCACAAAATTCCCCGCCCTGCCCACGGTCAGTAGGGGACACCGATGGGCTTGGAAAGGCCGCCGTCCTTCAGATGGGACGTTAAGCCGTGGCTCGTGTGCGGGAGAGCCATACCTTGTGCACCCATACCAGAACACGCTGGATGGCCTTGACGGGAGGCTACCATCTGTCTCCCAAAAGCTGTTCCAGTGGGTCCCCTCCCCAACCTTCTCTGAGCCTTCGGGGTCCATGTGACCTGGCCATTTAGCCCATGGTGTGCAAAAAAGTGCCGCTCAGAGGTAAAACAACCCAACTGATTCAAGAAGATGACACTGAAATACTGAAATCTGTGTTACCAGATGCAATTTTAGCTTGTTCAGAAATGCACAGCAAAATGCTAAAAGGAGCAATGGCAAGGTTTATTGTGAAGAGGTAAAAAGATTTGCAATAATTTTATATTTTCACTCTCCAAAGGCTTATGAATTTCTAAGACAAAAACTTTTTCTTCGCCATAGCTCCACAATTTTAACTTGGTGCAGATTTGCAGATGGCCTCCCAGGATTTACTGAAGTTTTTTCTGCACTGAAAATTTTTACAGGTGATAAGGAGAAGCATATGTTATGTACTTTATTATTTGATGAGATGTCAATTAGAAAGCAGGTACTCTTCAATGGTGAACGCTATAGTGGATATATGGATTATGGTACTAATGGAAATGATGAAAATTCAGATGTAGCTTCTGAAACTCTAGTGTTTATGATTGTTTCAGTAACAGATAGTTGGAAAATTGCCATTGGCTGTTTTTTAACAGCTGGTTTGTCAGGTGCAAAAAAAAAAGCAATTTTTGTTGAAATAGCCTTGAAGAAACTACATACTGTTGGTGTAAATTTAGTAGCTATTGTTTGTGATGGATTGCGATCAAACTTTACCATGTTCAAATGCTTAGGTGCAGATATTCGAAAAGATATGTGTAATAGTTTTATAAATCCATCAGACAAAACTCAACAAGTTATGATAATTTTTGATGTTTGTCATATGCTAAAGGTACTGAGAAATGTTTTAGGAGATTTAGGGGTCATTTTAGACAATAACAATAATCAAATATCCTGGCATTATATCAAAATGCTATACAGAGTTCAGGTGAAAGCAGCTTAATGCAGGAAATAAATTGAAGCGTGACCACATAGAATGGCAAAGACAAAAGATGAAAGTCGAACTTGCTGCAGAAACATTAAGCAGTTCTGTGGCAAATGCTATGCTGTTCATGAAGGGAATTAAAGTTTATGGTTTCATCAATGCCGTCCCATGGCCGAGTGGGTAGCGCTCTTGGCTACTGATCTAAGGGACCTGGGTTCTGAGCCCCGGGTTAAGGCATGGCTGTTTGTGTCGTTTTTCTGCTGAGGGCCTGCCATCCTCTCAGACCTTCTACTATGGCATTAAACTGACAGACTCCTGTCAGACCTCTGTGGAAAGCAGCTGCTTGAGGGGGTATTTTTTTTTCATCAATGTGAACCTACAGCTAATTTGATTTTGAATGTTGACAAGTTGTTTGACATTTTAAATTCAAGAAATCCATTTGGTAGAGACTTCAAAAGACCCCTTAAATTGGAAAACAAAACCATCTGGGAAACACACCTAAAAAGGTAATTGAAATAGTTATTAACTTGTCCAATATCAGTGGAACAAAATATTTAACACTGGTAGAAATACATGTATTTTAGGTTTTGTCACAACAATGAAAAGCATATTGCAGACACAATGTTGTTAAAGATATGATATATTTTGACTTACAAATTCCGCCAGGACCATATTGAACTTTTTTTTGGAGCTGCAAGAGCAAAACGGGGACACAGTATTAACCCTAATGTCCCTCAGTTCCAAAGTGCATATAGACAGCTAATCATTAACTGGCTTATAATTAATAAGAAAAATGGAAACTGTTTAAATTTTAATGAAATTAAAATGCTATAAATTAAAGCCATTAGTAACAATCATGAAATGCCCACTGACATTTTAGTGTTTCTCACATTCAGCGATATCAAGAAAACACAGTGACTAAACAGCCCTGTAAAGCAGTGGATGCCATTGTGGCTCTAAAACTTTACCTCTATTTGGAAAATGTCATAGTTTATAATGCTGGCTTTGAATCCAAAAAATGTATGAAAAGATTTCTTGTATAGAGTGTAAATTAGCATTAATTGGCATTGATTGTGACCTAATGCAGTCTTCTGTGTCTGGGCTTATCAATATTAAAAATAGAGGTTCACTGACCCAGCCTTCTCACAGTATGTACGTAATTGCAAAAATTACTGAACAGCGTCTCCTAGGTGAAAAGTTTGCATTCCCAACCAACAACCACCACTTCATACCTAATTAAAAAAATTCAATGTGATGCCCTACATAGGCTTCAAGGCATGTTGGTTTTCAAATCACTAGATAGTCATAACACTGATAGTGAATTATATGTGGAAGTGGACAATCATATGTATGATCTGAAAAAATAAACATTATTAAAGAATATGATACAATTAGACTTCACCATTTAGAGAGACAAGTGACAAAAAAATTAAAAGGAACTAATATCAGGCCAAATTTAACTAAATTAATTCTGCACAAAAAGCAGTGAACAAAAATACATTTTGCAGTACCTGTTTCTTCATTTATGTGCGACTTGGATTTCCTTCTGCCTCAGCTGAAATTGAAAAACATTTGCAATACTTAATTTTATTTTTATGTCATGAAATTTCAATTTTGCCCTTTTTTTGTGTGTGTGACTTGGATTTTTCTTTTTCCTCAACTAAAATAAAAAAATTTAATAATATTATGTTTTTTTTTTATAACATGACATTTTAAGGATGTCATTTATGTGTATGTGTGTGGAGCTTCAATTCCCTTCTGTCTTGGCTCAAATAAAAATTTTAAAATATTTGGGTTTTTGTATAGTTTGAAATTTTAAATAAGTCATTTTGTGTGGGGGTGGGTCATTGATTACCTTCTACCACAACTGAAATAAAAAAGTTTGCATTTTTTACAGTATTTTACTCGAATTGAGTCATTTGTGTGTTGGGAGGACTTGAGATTTTCTACCTTAGCTGAAAAAAGTAACTTCCGATAATTTTTTTTACAACGTGAAATTTTAATTATGCCATTTGTGTATGTTTGTGGTTTGGAGGAACTTGGGTTTCCTTCTGCCTCAACTGAGATAAACCAATTTATATATTTTTTTTAATATCATCAAATTTCAATTATGTCATTTGTTTGTGGGACATGGATTCCATTCTGCCTCAGCAAAAATAAAAGTTGACTTTTTTATAGCAATTTCAATTATGCTATATCCTTTGTATATATATATATTGGGGGCGGGGGGGATCTGAATTAAGAAATTTGCAATATCTTTTATGGCATGTAATTGCTTATAAACTGAAAGGCTCCTGTCAGATCTCTGTGGAAAGCAGCTGCTTGAGAGGTATTTATATTATATAATATCAATTATGTCATATTTTTCGTATATGATCCCAATAAATTACTATAGCAATTTTTTTCCAACTTAATTTTATGATTTATTCCAAATTTTCTGAGGTGAGACATATATAAATTGATATAATTATAATGTTAATAAAAATGAAATTGATTTTTCACTTTCATTAGAAATACTGACTTTTAATTTTTTTTTAATGAAACGCAGTTTTGCACATTTATGACCAAGAAATTTAACGGACTTTTGTCTAGGCTAGATTTGATGGTGTGTTAAGTTTCAAAATACATTTTCCATTTTCCGTGCTTTAAACTGATTCAAAGTAAAATTTAGGTTTACAAGGAATTTAATTCAGCATTAGCCACTTATTATGAGAATATAGAATTTTTTCTAAGTTTTCGATAAAAAAATATAATATAAATTAAAAGCAGTTTCCGGCATCTTCGTTTTTCCGGAAATCGGTAAGTGTTCAATAATGTTTTTCTATTGTTATGTTTTAATTATTATATTGGAAAACCCTTAATCTGTGTAACGTAAATGAAAAAATAAACAAACTCGGTTCTGCCTCGTTTTAAATCATTTTGTTACACATTTTTAAATAGCCTTCATCGTTGTTCGCAGCCAATTCGCAAGGCATCATGGGTGTTCTTGCCTCCTTAAGCAGTCGGCAGACACATTCGTCTGTGATCATGGCCGTCAGTGCTACGGGAATCGGTGTTCTGTCTCTAGTATTACTACCTCGATGATCTTGTTGTTCGAGAAACTTTTTTACCTCTTTTTCTTTCAATCCAGTTTTGCGTATTAGATCGTTTACACCAGAAAAGTCCTAGACCGAATTGTTTCTTTGTTTTAATGATCGGTTTGATTATGGCTTTCGAAATTCTTTCAACAAAGGTCGGATTCTGAATTTTGTCTAAGTCGTTCCACAATTCTTGGGCGGTTCGTGTCTCTTCTCAGTTTCTGTAGATTTGCTGTACTTAAAGTCGTGATTTTTGTACACCACGATACTACATAAGCATCTCGAATCAAAAGCATCAAGTTTCCTGTCATCTTGTCTACAAAGCGTCCAAGTTTCACTACCATAACTAACCTTAGAAAGAACCAAACTATTATACAGTCTAATTTTAGTCTTTAGGTGTATACGCCTATTTCTCCACACTCTCCATAGATTCTTAAAAGTCCCGGCAGCATTTCCTATTCGTCTGTTAATCTCATGCCGCACATCACCATTATCTGTTACATAGCTCCTAAGATAATTAAACTGAGACACCTGTTCAAGACTGCAGCATTCAGTTTAACTGAATCACAGCCTGCCTGACCAATTTTCATCACTTTAGTTTTCTCTCTGTTTATAACGAGCCTACTATTTCAACTACTCTACTACCAGTCTCATCAACAGCTTGAATGAAAGATTTCATCTATGTTAAACAAATATTATAAACGATTTATTTATGATATAAATATGCAATGTTGATGTAGTATCACGCTCAAAGCATTTCACTGATAGCAGTGCTTCGGCTCCTTATTAAAGGGGAAGAGGTTGGGTTGTTTTTCCTCTGAGCAGCACTTTTTTGCACACCATGGGCTAAATGGCCAGGTCACATGGACCCTGAAGGCTCAGAGAGGGTTGGGGGAGGGAAACCACTGGAACAGCTGTTGGGAGACAGATAGTAGCCTCCCATCAAGGCCATCCAATGTGTTCTTTAACATGCACAGGGTATGGCTTTTCTGCAGAGGGGCCACAGCTTAACATCCCAACCAACAGACAGCGGCCTTTCCAAGCTCATCGGTGTCCCCTACTGACTGTGGGCACAGTAGGGAAATTTGCAGAGATAAATCTCAACGCTGTCCCAGCTGGAACTCGGACCTGGGAACTACAGATTATGAGCCTGATGCGCTACCGACTGAGCCACCCCAGCCCCAAGGGGGAAGGGGAACAACTCTCTTGTTTTACAACATAAATGGAAAATTATTTTTCTCCCGTTTACTAATAGGGTCGAATATAGAAAAAGATAAGGTGGTTGGTAAAGTAATCCGAATTTTGGTGAGGGGGGGTCAAGATCTAGCCAGATTGCCATTCCACTGTATAAATTTTCCCTGTGTTTTAATGGTTTGCACAAACATTCTTGAAAAATAAGTAAAATATACATTTATATTTTTTTCACCACTTTTTTTTCGATTAATATTATCAAAGAAGACGGTATGGACCCTTCCTCTCCCACTTTAGATCCGGCCGCAGGTACTTATAAAATATTACTATTTTCATTTTCCCAATCATCCATTAGTTCAAATTTCCACTATTATAGAGTAATAAAGGCTGAAAATAAAAACTTTCTACAGCTTCCTCTAATAGTGGGATTGCCAATTTTTTAATGAATATTGCAAACGATATATTTATGGTCGGAATTTCTATTCTGCCGGCAGTCTGGTCCAGTAATGCTGACGTCACAAATGAGTGGTACGGCCTTTTCCTCTAGGTGGTGTTGCCACTACTCTCCTTCGGCGGCATCATGACCTTGGACAGGGAAAGCGCATTAGGGCGTCTCCTCTTATTATTACCTCCGTGGTATGATGTGTCTTCTTGATGCTCGTGTGAACTACAGCGTGAAAATTACGTCACCAACGACTTCGAACAAAAAACCTAACTGAAAAATAAAGAATTATATGAAGAGGAGTTGGAATGTGAAAGGAAACGTAGTTAGTCTCAGTTTGTACCCGATAAGATAATCTAAAGAAGAAATGTTTTATAAATTCTGGCATTTTAGGCCAATATGCCTCTTACAGAGAAATATGCAGAGAAAAGATGATCTACCTTTCAAACTTCGCTAGATACATACTTCAATAATAGACCAGCATTCTGTAAAATCGTATCTTTACCTTCAACATCCACTCAAAGTCCTACTCGATCATCAACTACTACAGGAAGGTCGTCCAAATCTCCAGAATGAAAGCGTTTAGCATTTGATGCAGGCCCAGATGATCCAGAAGTTCTGCCATACCCTTCATCCTTCCTTCAGTAATATTTCGTTTCTTAATTTTACATCAGTCAGTTCCTATAAGCAAAAGGACAACAGATTGAGAGTGAATAAGTACAGTGTTTATTTGACCTCTGTGGCAAGTAGCTGCTTGAGGGGTATGTATGTGTGGTAAGTCTTATAGCAATTGGTTTAGCATTACTTCTGGTGTTCGACAAGGGTGCATTTTGTCTCCTTTTCTCTTTAGTTTGGTTGTTGATTATGTTATGCGAAATTCACTTCAAGGGAAAGCTTTTGGCCTTAAATGGGCTGGAGATTCGAAAATTTCTGATTTAGATTATGCTGATGATTTAGCCCTTTTGGCAAATGATGTTGATGAGATGAACTCTTTCATTCGAACTGTTGATGAGACTGGTAGTACAGTAGGTTTGGTTATAAACAGAGAGAAAACTAAAGTGATGAAAATTGGTCAGGCAGGTTGTGATTCAGTTAATCTGAATGGTTGCAGTCTTGAGCAGGTGTCACAGTTTAATTACCTTGGGAGCTGCGTAACTGATACTGGTGATGTGCGGCATGAGATTAACAGACGAATAGGTATTGCTGCCGGGACTTTTAAGAATCTATGGAGATTGTGGAGAAATAGGCGTATACACCTAAAGACTAAAATTAGACTGTATAATAGTTTGGTTCTTTCTAGGGTTAGTTATGGTAGTGAAACTTGGACGCTGTGTAAGCAAGATAACAGGAAACTAGATGCTTTTGATTCTAGATGCTTGCGCAGTATCTTGGGTATTAGGTGGTTTAACTTTGTAACTAATGATGAGGTTAGGCAAAGGAGTCTGCAACCTCCTTTAAGCAGCATATTGTGCAGAGAGAGACTCCGCTGGTTTGGCCATGTTGCCCGTATGGATAATTATAGATTGGCGAATAGGGTTATGAACAGTGTGCCTAGAGGCCTCAGAAGGAGGGGGAGACCTAGGATGCGGTGGGCAGACAATGTCAAACAGGACCTTGTTAGAATTGGTGTACAGTGGCCAGATGCAGCAGATGTAGCTCAGGACAGATATGCTTGGAGAATTAAACTGCGCGGTCTGGTTGGACCTCCGTAGCCCATGGCTGCTTGAGGATGATGATGATGATGATGACTATAACGTTAGTACCTTTCAAAAGAGATTCTCTCATGGGGAAGTGGATGAAAGGGGAGGGTTGACTGGTCAGTGTGACTTCATCTGGCATATGGCTACTTTTCTGTCTTTCCTTCTACCTGGCTGAGTAATGGTCAACGTCATACTTTCTATTAAAAATATTAACAGGATATAAGTTATAAACATAAAGTTTTATTTTCGTTCTTATGTTGTTTTTGGATTATGTAATTTTCAGCTTTGGCCTTTCCCCGGTATTTTAACATAAAAAAATGCCCCAAGGAAACTTATTTTCAGTGAAATATATGCGCGCCATCTAATGAGATTTTATATTATAGGAGAGCAAAAAGTTCTGTTTTTCGAACGTACTTAAATAAAAGGTTAGAGCGTATTAAAGGCAGAAAATAAAAACATCGCTGTGAAAACGAGTGATTTCAAAAACGAGTGTCCCATATTTGACACAGGTAATATGTAATTTTTACACAATTTCATCAAAAATATGTTTAATACCAGGGCCGGATCTAGGGGAGCAAGGAGACTATGCCCCCTTCCCCTTCTTAATTCTGGAAAGGTAATACAGGCTCCTGTCAGACCTCTGTGGCAAGCAGCTGCTTGAGGGGGTATTTATTTATTTTTTATTTATTATTTAATAGAAGCAAAAAAAATAAGCATTATGCTAATATTTCATGCATTTTACAAATAACAAATTTCTTGGGTGTTTTTACCTTTAACACGAAGGGGAGAAATGCTATACTGTATGGAAATTCAGTCTTGGCCTCCTCGTTTTTAATATTTTCGGTTAGATTATATTTCTTGCCTCTCCCTCCTGATTTTTTCCAGCTCCGGGCCTGTTTAGTACTATAAAGAATATTCTTATTGTTAGGGATATTGCAATGCAATTACGTATAATAATGATAATATATGAAAATTGAGTGATATGTATATTTGGGCAGTAGTGCAGTTCATGGTTACCGCCATCTTGTTTTTCACGCAACGCGATTGTACGTTGCGTTCTACTAAACTGCCGCTACCAAGGAGTCACTAAGAAAAACATTGTTCATATTGAAACTGTCCATCAACTAAAAATTCTATGAAGTACAATAATGGGCCCATGTAGTGATTACGGTCCTCAGCCGATAGATGACATTGCTCAAGTGGCGTGTGACGTCGAAGTGTAAAGTATGATGTCGATTTGTAAAGTATGAGGTAGAAACGTAACTGTTGGTTGTTGGTGGCCTATGGCCCTTTGATTTGTTTCTTTTGGGTGAGTAATTTGGAGTCACGTGTTATGTGTGTGATTTGACGAGGGAGTGAAGTTACGTTTGGTTTTTTTCGCCATTTTTTCTTGACTTCTTTGTATTATATATTTAATATGGGGGGGGTGTTCAGTGAAGGTAGGGTACGAATAATTAATATGTTCTAGCTTTTTTTTTTGAAAATTGGTTAGGATATGGTTTATAATTAGTTATTAAAGATATTTAGTGGCTCATGTAGTGGGGGAGTATGCAAGTTTTTGCGTGTGGGA
>JAWZYU010001611.1:0-17000 GCA_038380435.1 Ryuthela nishihirai
TAAATATTTGGCCTTCAATCCCTATGGTGTGGATAAATTAGGCCTACAGTCCCTATGGTGTGGACGTTAAAGAACACGCTGGATGGCCTTGACGGGAGGCTACTCTCTGTCTCCCAACAACTTTTAATGTGAGTCTGCTTGCCTGAATCTTCTGTGAGCCCTCGGGGTCCTTGTGACCTGGCCATTTAGCCCATTCTGTATGAAAAAAAAAAAAGTGCAGCTCAGAAATAAAACAACCCAACCCTTCGTTTTACGGTTTCTTAAAACAACTATTGAAAAGTTTTCAAAGTGGGTGGGAAGCAGGCTTCTCTCCCCCCCCCCACCCCTCATAACCGGCCCTGAGCGCTAGCAATGCATTTTTTAATTTTTTCTTTATATGGCCGAGTGGTTAGCACGCTTGGCTACTGATCTAAGGGACCTGGGTTCGAGCCCCGGGTAAGGTGTGAGGTCCTGCCATCCTCTCAGACCTTCTACTGTAGCATATAAACTGACAGGATACTGTCAGACCTCTGTGGCAAGCAGCTGCTTGAGGGGGTATTTATAGGTTGGGTTGGGTTGTTTTACCTCTGAGCGGCACTTTTTTGCACACCATGGGCTAAATGGCCAGGTCACATGGACCCCGAAGTCTCAGAGAAGGTTGGGGGAGGGGACCCACTGGAACAGCTGTTGGGAGACAGATGGTAGCTTCCCGTCAAGGCCATCCAGCGTGTTCTTTAACATGCACAGGGTATGGCTCTCCCGCACGCGGAGCCACGGCTTAACGTCCCATCCGACGGACGGCGGTCTTTCCAAGCCCATCAGTGTCCCCTACTGACCGTGGACAGGGCGGGGAATTTTGCGGTGATAAATCTCAACGTTGAACCAGGTGGGACTCGAACCTGGGAACTACAGATTACGAGCCTGGCGCGCTACCGACTGAGCCACCCCCGCCCCGGGTATTTATATATTTTTAATAAGGAACAAAAGCAAATAACAACTCAAATGCAAATTCTTCCCGGAGATATCTCATTTTCATTTCGTAGTAGATCCCTCTGATCTTTAGTAATCCTAAAGTTCAGAGGTCAACTTGTTCTCAGTTTCCTTATTCCCTGGGCTGAGTGCAGCAACTCATGAAAACGTTGTAGAAAGTAACAACGTGAAGTGGCAACAATGGCGGAGATACGTCACACGATCTGCTGCCAGTGCATGCGCCTCGTGCGAGCGATTAAAACAGATTCGGTTGGCGAGTGCCTTGAGCCGTGAAAAGGAAGGAGGAAAAAAAAAACAACATCACGAGGGGTGATTTCAAGCAGTTGATAAATGAACGAAAGAACAGAGCGAGATGATGCGCACCTTCTCGCTCAAGGAAACTTGGTTCCGGGAATTCAGACTGATGTTTCAATTTGCTGGCAAAGGGTTTTAACACTTGAAATGACGTCCAGTGTGGAAATTCACCCCTGGAAAATTTTGGATTTCCGATAACGTAATATTTATAATTAATTTAAAGGAATTCTTGTTTATCTGATGTGGAGCCAAATAAAAAGGAGACAAATTTAAAAAAGTTTATTCTAAAAATTCAATGGAATTTAATTCTAATTGCCAGAAATTCGTCGGGGGCCACAGTGACTGTAGGCCAAATATTTATCCAGGCCATAAGGACTGTAGGCCAAATATTTATCCAGGCCATAAGTAGTACCACTTTTTTGAGTTCAGGGCCAAATTTATCCACACCATATGGACTGTAGGCCAAATATTTATCCAGGCCATAAGGACTGTAGGCCAAATATTTATCCAGGCCATAAGTAGTACCACTTTTTTGAGTTCAGGGCCAAATTTATCCACACCATATGGACTGTAGGCCAAATATTTATCCAGGCCATAAGGACTGTAGGCCAAATATTTATCCAGGCCATAAGTAGTACCACTTTTTTGAGTTCAGGGCCAAATTTATCCACACCATATGGACTGTAGGCCAAATATTTATCCAGGCCATAAGGACTGTAGGCCAAATATTTATCCAGGCCATAAGTAGTACCACTTTTTTGAGTTCAGGGCCAAATTTATCCACACCATATGGACTGTAGGCCAAATATTTATCCAGGCCATAAGGACTGTAGGCCAAATATTTATCCAGGCCATAAGTAGTACCACTTTTTTGAGTTCAGGGCCAAATTTATCCACACCATATGGACTGTAGGCCAAATATTTATCCAGGCCATAAGGACTGTAGGCCAAATATTTATCCAGGCCATAAGTAGTACCACTTTTTTGAGTTCAGGGCCAAATTTATCCACACCATATGGACTGTAGGCCAAATATTTATCCAGGCCATAAGGACTGTAGGCCAAATATTTATCCAGACCATAAGTAGTACCACTTTTTTGAGTTCAGGGCCAAATTTATCCACACCATATGGACTGTAGGCCAAATATTTATCGAGGCCATAAGTAGTACCACTTTTTTGAGTTCAGGGCCAAATTTATCCACACCATATGGACTGTAAGCCAAATTTATCCACACCATATGGACTGTAGGCCAAATATTTATCCAGGCCATAAGGACTGTAGGCCAAATATTTATCCAGGCCATAAGTAGTACCACTTTTTTGAGTTCAGGGCCAAATTTATCCACACCATATGGACTGTAGGCCAAATATTTATCCAGGCCATAAGGACTGTAGGCCAAATATTTATCCAGGCCATAAGTAGTACCACTTTTTTGAGTTCAGGGCCAACGTTATCCACACCATATGGACTGTAAGCCAAATTTATCCACACCATATGGACTGTAGGCCAAATATTTATCCAGGCCATAAGGACTGTAGGCCAAATATTTATCCAGGCCATAAGTAGTACCACTTTTTTGAGTTCAGGGCCAACGTTATCCACACCATATGGACTGTAAGCCAAATTTATCCACACCATATGGACTGTAGGCCAAATATTTATCCAGGCCATAAGGACTGTAGGCCAAATATTTATCCAGGCCATAAGTAGTACCACTTTTTTGAGTTCAGGGCCAACGTTATCCACACCATATGGACTGTAAGCCAAATTTATCCACACCATATGGACTGTAGGCCAAATATTTATCCAGGCCATAAGGACTGTAGGCCAAATATTTATCCAGGCCATAAGTAGTACCACTTTTTTGAGTTCAGGGCCAACGTTATCCACACCATATGGACTGTAAGCCAAATTTATCCACACCATATGGACTGTAGGCCAAATATTTATCCAGGCCATAAGTAGTACCACTTTTTTGAGTTCAGGGCCAACGTTATCCACACCGTATGGACTGTAAGCCAAATTTATCCACACCATATGGACTGTAGGCCAAATATTTATCCAGGCCATAAGGACTGTAGGCCAAATATTTATCCAGGCCATAAGTAGTACCACTTTTTTGAGTTCAGGGCCAACGTTATCCACACCATATGGACTGTAAGCCAAATTTATCCACACCATATGGACTGTAGGCCAAATATTTATCCAGGCCATAAGGACTGTAGGCCAAATATTTATCCAGGCCATAAGTAGTACCACTTTTTTGAGTTCAGGGCCAACGTTATCCACACCATATGGACTGTAAGCCAAATTTATCCACACCATATGGACTGTAGGCCAAATATTTATCCAGGCCATAAGGACTGTAGGCCAAATATTTATCCTGGCCATAAGTAGTACCACTTTTTTGAGTTCAGGGCCAACGTTATCCACACCATATGGACTGTAAGCCAAATTTATCCACACCATATGGACTGTAGGCCAAATATTTATCCAGGCCATAAGGACTGTAGGCCAAATATTTATCCAGGCCATAAGTAGTACCACTTTTTTGAGTTCAGGGCCAACGTTATCCACACCATATGGACTGTAAGCCAAATTTATCCACACCATATGGACTGTAGGCCAAATATTTATCCAGGCCATAAGGACTGTAGGCCAAATATTTATTCAGACCATAAGTAGTACCACTTTTTTGAGTTCAGGGCCAACTTTATCCACACCATATGGACTGTAAGCCAAATTTATCCACACCATATGGACTGTAGGCCAAATATTTATCCAGGCCATAAGGACTGTAGGCCAAATATTTATCCAGGCCATAAGTAGTACCACTTTTTTGAGTTCAGGGCCAACGTTATCCACACCATATGGACTGTAAGCCAAATTTATCCACACCATATGGACTGTAGGCCAAATATTTATCCAGGCCATAAGGACTGTAGGCCAAATATTTATCCAGGCCATAAGTAGTACCACTTTTTTGAGTTCAGGGCCAACTTTATCCACACCATATGGACTGTAAGCCAAATTTATCCACACCATATGGACTGTAGGCCAAATATTTATCCAGGCCATAAGGACTGTAGGCCAAATATTTATCCAGGCCATAAGTAGTACCACTTTTTTGAGTTCAGGGCCAACGTTATCCACACCATATGGACTGTAAGCCAAATTTATCCACACCATATGGACTGTAGGCCAAATATTTATCCAGGCCATAAGGACTGTAGGCCAAATATTTATCCAGACCATAAGTAGTACCACTTTTTTGAGTTCAGGGCCAACTTTATCCACACCATATGGACTGTAAGCCAAATTTATCCACACCATATGGACTGTAGGCCAAATATTTATCCAGGCCATAAGGACTGTAGGTCAAATATTTATCCAGGCCAAGTCACAAGAACTCAGAGGGCTCGGAGAAGCTTGGGGAGGAACCCACTGGACAGCTCTGAGGATGCAGATGGGAACCTCCCATCAAGGCCATCCAGCGTGTTCTTTAGATTGCACAGAGTATGACTCCCAGGCACACAGGGGCCACGGCTTTAATGTCCCATTCGATATACGGCGTCCTTTCCAAGTCCATCGCTGTTTAAGGGCAGGGTGGGAAATTTTGCGGATATAAATCTCAACGCTGGCGCAGGCGGGACTCGCACCAAAGAACTGCAGATTACGAGCCTGGCGCGCTACCGACTGACCATTCCCTCCCATACCATATGAACTGTAGGCCATATTTATCATGAGCATAGGGACTGTGGGCAAAATTTATCATGAGCAAAAGGAATAAATAGTGAATAGGGGTCACTGTTGGGCTTGAAAAGGCCGTCGTGGCCCCGTGTGTGGGAGAACCACACCCACGCACGTTAAAGAACACGCTGGATGGCCTTGACGGGAAGCCGATACCCTTCTCCCAACGCCTTTCTCCCAACTCACGGGGGCGGGGGGTGGCTCAGTCGGTAGCGCGCCAGGCTCGTAATCTGTAGTTCCCAGGTTCGAGTCCCAGCTGGGTCAGCGTTGAGATTTATCTCCGCAAAATTCCCCGCCCTGCCCACGGTCAGTAGGGGACACCGATGGGCTTGGAAAGGCCGCCGTCCGTCGGATGGGACGTTAAGCCGTGGCCCCGTGTGTGGGAGAGCCATACCCTGTGCACGTTAAAGAACACGCTGGATGGCCTTGACGGGAGGCTACCATCTGTCTGCCAACAGCTGTTCCAGTGGGTCCTCTCCCCCAACCTTCTCTGAGCCTTCGGGGTCCATGTGACCTGGCCATTTAGCCCATGGTGCGCAAAAAAGTGCCGCTCAGAGATAAAACAACCCAAAACAACCCATAAGTACCCCACTGGAACAGCTGTTGGGAAACAGATGGCAGCCTCCCGTCAAGGCCATCCGGCGTGTTCTTTAAAGTGAACATGTGTGGCTTCCCTGACACGGCTTAATGTCCCATCCGACGGACGGCGGCCTTTACCAAGCCTATCGGTGTCCCTTACTGACCGATGGTGGGGAATTTTGCGGAGATAAATCTTAACGTTGACCCAGCTGGGACTCGAACCTGGGAACTACAAATTACGAGCCTGGCGCGAAACCCCCTTCGAAATATGAGATGGAAACCATTCGTATCTTGCCGCATTCATAAATGTTGTGCGATAATAATAGAATCATGCGATTATTTTTATGTTTTCTAAGAATAAGTATTTTTTCCCCAAAGGACCAGTACCAGGCCACGGAGACGACACTTTTAGAAACGATATATTAATTAGACAACGAGATTCGCGATATAAAAAAAAAATCGTAACTTTAGAAAAAAAGACAAAGAGAAAGAAAAACAAATTTAACAATTTAAAAAAAAAATAATAAAATTTGGTGATATTTAATTATAACTCACTTATGGCGATGTAATATACAGTCATATCAGAATAATATGACCACCTACCTAACAATACGAATGGTAGGTGGTCAGATTACTCTGATACGACTGTGTACATTCCCGTTGATAAGCTTCGGCTTAGTGGGATTTTTTATGTAAAATAATTATAGATAATACGTTTTTTAAAATAAATTTGAATTTGAAAGGAAAAAAAAACAGTTTCACTTAAAAAATAAACTTATTAGGATGCAATCTTCATTTAGATATTACCAATTTCACAGAGATCTGTTGTTATTTTTTTCTCTATTAGAAGTTGTGGGGGCGAGAATGAATGAATACCCCCTCAAGCAGCTGCTTCCCACAGAGGTCTGACAGGAGCCTGTCAGTTTATATGCCAGAGTAGAAGATCTGAGGGGATGGCAGGACCTCAGCAAAAAACAACACGAACATCCATGCCTTACCCGGGGCTCGAACCCAGGTCCCGTAGATCAGTAGCCAAGCGCGCTAACCACTCGGCCATGGGACGGCTGTGGGGGCGAGAGGGTTCTAAAATACCAGACGCCGCCTTTGTAACCTCTCCATAAAGACGCCCAGGTAGAGCTAAAATATCTTAATCCAACTTCTGCTAATTTTCTTCTTTATGAGTTTTTTTTTTCTCTTGCCGTAATCTTTAAGTCTTTAATAAGAGTAAAAGAACTCTCATTTGATTAACCATCTTCCTTTCAGAGCATCTGCACTCAGTGAGAAGATTTCCCATCATGCCTCCAACATCTTCCACGACTGGATCGCCTTTGCGTGTTCCTTTCTTTTCGCTTGACTCCCATCCATTTTTTTAAACCTGTGATTATTTTTCGTCTTTAAACACATCCATCCCCCTCACCCCCCATAAACTCTCACCCCACGTAAAAGAAAAAAAAAATCCTCTGGTATGTCCCCTTATTTTCTCCCCCCCCCCCCCCCCCCTGAGATTGTGTCGCCAATCTTCTGCTTCCCACAATGCCTTATACACGTCTGTCAACCTGTAATTACTGAGACAGAAGACGATATTACAAGATGCTTTGACCATTACTGGAACGGGGACGACATGGAGGAGGGGGGGGGATGGAGTTTGAAGCGAATCGAACCGGCGAGGCAGCGTCGCACAGTAGCCGAGGCTCAGCCCCAGGGGACGACGCACCTGGACTCGCAAGGTCAAGGTAATTATAATCAACGTCTCCGGCTTAAGGGGGAGAGCTTCTTTCTGCAAATGGCGAGGCTCTCTGGAGAGCGATGCCCGCTCAAGCGTCGTCGGCTGCTTCTCCGAAACCTGGGGAGGACGTGCGCATGCGTGCAGAAGATGAGAGGGAAAGGCAGCGCGGAAAGGGGGAAAGGTAATGGGGAAAATGTTCCCTCCTTTTAAACAGAAGGAGAGGAGATGTTCACCTGCTCCCCCTGTGGCGAGAAATGAATTCGTCTCTAATGATGTAAATTTAGAGGGCGTCGAGGAGTGTGTTGCAACTGAGATTGCTATTTTTTGGGTCGGAGAAAGTGGGCCAGACCAATAGTCACTAACGAACTCTTAAGAACCCATGAGTTCATTAATGAAATCGTCTCTGCTGTAGCGTCATTGCCAATGGCTCTATTGCAAAGTGGATCAGTCGGATAGAGCTTCTGTTCAAAAGAAAAACTACTGGATCCAATTAACTCCTTCTAAGAGACGACAAAGCCTATATTCTGACGTCTGGTGTCTTTCTCTGCTTCCACACTGATCTTCTGTATTGAGAGGCTGTCTTCAGATTTGGGTTGTTGGGTTGTTTTACCTCTGAGCGGCACTTTTTTTCCACACCATGGGCTAAATGGATAGGTCACAAGGACCCCGAAGGCTCAGAGAAGGTTGGGGGAGGGGACCCACTGGAACAGCTGTTGGGAGACAGATGGTAGCCTCCCGTCAAGGCCATCCAGCGTGTTCTTTAACCTGCACAGGGTATGGCTCTCCTGCACACGGGGCCACGGCTTAACGTCCCATCCGACGGACGGCGGCCTTTCGAAGCCCATCGGTGTCCCCTACTGACCGTGGGCAGGGCGGGGAATTTTGCGGAGATAAATCTCAACGCTGACCCAGCTGGGCTGTCTTCAGATATTAGTGACAAGTCAGAGGTCTTTATGCCCCTTTAGAAAGTAAAGGAACCTAGATTCGAATACCGCATAAGATATGGAGGTTTCCTCTGTTGCATCTCCTCGCAGATTATTATTGATGGGATCCTGTCAAAATTCACTAGCAAGTGGGTTGCTTAAGAAGCATTTTTCTTCTTTACAGCGAATTTTTGCCTCACTTTGCTAATCGTGTGCCTGCTAAAGATCATTCTGGATGGCCTTAATCTGCCTCCTAATATCTGTCCAATGGATTCGCTTCTCAAAACCTTCTCTGAGCCTTTTGGGTCCTTGTGACTTGGCCATAGGAAAAACAACTCCAAAGACCTCACTGATACCTTTATCAATAACAAAATTTCTTCGTCCTCTGGTTCATTGAAACTTTTTTATTCTCTCTGACGTCATTGCCTCTCTTACCATGAGACATTGTTAAAAAAGTTATCTTTGGTGTGAATTCGAGGTTCACTGAAAAATGGTTAAAAAATTACTTGTCTGATAGGGCTATCATCAGTAGGATTGAAAATTGTGGGAGATCAAATTTTAAAATCAGGTGTACCACAGGGTTCAATTTTAGGGCCACTTTTATTTGCAATTTATATAAATGATTTAGCAGAAATAAATTTTCAGGGTAATTTGTTTATGTTTGCTGACGATACCGTTCTGCTGAAAGCAGGTATGCAGTAGAAGAAGTAGTTAGATGTGCACAAAACGACTATAATGTAGCAAATTCTTGGTTTCAAAAAAACAAACTCTTCTTTAATGAATAAAAAACCAAATATATGATCATTCAGAGTAGGCACAAATAATTATGCATTAAAACACATAATTATAACTGTCAATATAAAATAAACATTTACCAAAATGCATGTCCCTGCCCAATTGTGGAAGAGTCTTTAAAGTCTCAATTAAATATTTGGGGATTTACATTGACCAAGATTTTAAATGGAAATCGCACATAAAATATACTTGTGATAAACTAAGGTATGTATTTTACAAAGCGTTGAAGTTGAATACACTTATTCCACTGGATGTCATAACAATGATATATAAAACTCTCTGTGAATCAATCATTAGGTATGGTATCAGTATATATGGATGCACATATAAATCTGTTTTAAATAAAATTAAACGAATACGAAAAAGTATTCTAAACAATATTGTTAAATTCAATAAACATGTAATTAATGAAGATCACCTTGGCAATATTTTCCATTATCTGAACATTTTACCAGTTGACTTGTTATATATTTATGTAACTATCTTTAGAAATTACTTTAAAAATGAACACAAGGAGAAAATTTTGCAGTGATCCAATACAAGGCGAAAGTGTGAAAATTATTTTAATATTTGTTGAACCAGTTTTTCACAATAATTATGGAAAAGCTCGGATATTTTATCAAACACCCAAAATTTTTAATTCTCTACCGAGAGATCTGTAATGCCTGAGCACTTATTCAGAAATTAAAACTGAAGTTTCGAAATGGTTATTAGATGTAAATATTTGAAAAGTAATGTTTAAAAGCCGTCCCGTGGCCGAGTGGTTAGCGCGCTTGGCTACTGATCAACCGGGACCTGGGTTCGAGCCCCGGGTTAAGGCATGGATGTTCGTGTTGTTTTTCTGCTGAGGTCCTGCCATCCTCTCAGATCTTCTACTATGGCATATAAACTGACAGGCTCCTGTCAGACCTCTGTGGCAAGCAGCTGCTTGAGGGGGTATTTATTTATAATGTTTAAAAAGTCATATCCTGTATCTGCTATTGTTTTAAGCAACTGCAATATTAGTATGAAATGATGACTTGTACAACAGGTGATATTTTTGTGCAATGCGTCTTATGATCCGTAATTTTTTAGGTTTATTCTATGTATAAATGTGCTTAATTTTTAATGTTTTTGTTTTAATTCAAGTTTTCCTTTTTGTTATTGTTGTTGTTATATTTTCTGTTCTTAATTTTGTGTTTATTTTGCATTATACTTGTTTTATTCTTTAATTAACCTGTCACGTGATTGAAAGGAATCCTGCTGACAAGCCATAAGGCTTAGCGGGGAATCTATGTATATAACCTTACTAAGGCATAAATAAAGTTATTATTATTATTATTACAATCTGCAAGGTCAAAGGTTAAGTGCAAAGATTTAATCCACTCCCAGGAGATAAAGACAGAGCTTATCAGAAAGCTTCTACCAATCAGAAGATGATTTCTAATACAGCTTATAACAGAAGTGCACACAACCATTTTTGGCATCAGGTCGAATAGAAAAAAATATTACGTTTGCTTTTTTTAGGTTATTTGTGAGTTGAGGGGTCGAGAATTTTGTGAATCAGGTTTTTGTGAATTGAGGGGTCAAGAGGGCGATAAAAAAAAAAGAAAAATAAAAAAAATTTTTCAGAAAAAATATCTGGAGCGTGTACAGCAACTGTACACGCTCCAGTTACCGTTCACAGCAAACTGGAGCGTGTGCAGTAACTGCACACACTTCAGTGTTACATGGTGTGCAAAAAAGTGCCGCTCAGAGATAAAACAACCCAACCCAACGCACACAATGTGCTAAATGGCCAGATCACATGGACCACGAAGGCTCAGAAGGTTGGGGGAGGGGACCCACTGGAACAGCAGTTGGGAGACAGATGGTAGCCTCCCGTCAAGGCCATCCAGCGTGTTCTTTAGCGTGCACAGGGTATGGCTCTCCCGCACACGGAGCCATGGCTTAACGACCCATCCGACGGACGGCGGCCTTTCCAAGCCCATCGGTGTTCCCTACTGACCGTGGGTAGGGCGGGAAATTTTGCGGAGATAAATCTCAACGCTGACCCAGCTGGGACTCGAACCTGGGAACTGCAGATTACGAGCCTGGCGCGCTACCGACTGAGCCACCCCCGCCCCCGGGGAGAATGGGAGAGGGGGATCAAATGATAAAATTCAGGGATGGTGGCAACAAAATTCCTGGGGTGCTATACCTTTTTCTTCATCAATGTAGACTATAAATGGCTCAGTCCAAACGAAAGGCGACTGAGGGGCGACATCAGGTGGGATCAGACCATCGCACTCGGACTAACGACATTTCTCCTTCGTCCCCTTTTCAGGAATGTTGGGCGACGCCGGGATAGGTGACGCACCGTTCACGTGCACAGGGAGGCATTCTGATGATGATGCCTGGACGACGACCCCAGAAACGGGTGTCGCCTCACTTTCGACGACGACACCACCGGCTTGATGACTGTGAAATGGAATGCAGACATCGCCAATTCAGACTTCAGTTGATGAGGATGAACAGGATTTGCGTTGGGTTGTTTTACCTGTGAGCGGCGCTTTTGCGCGCATACTGGGCTATAGAACCATGTCAGGAAGGGGGAAAGAAAGATGGAAGTCTTCTCTCAAGGGGCAGGGGTGGCTCAGTCGATAGCGTGCCAATCTGCAGTTTCCAGGTTCGAGTCCCAACCGTATAACTATTCAGATTTATCTCCTCTAACCCCTACTCTGACCGTGGTAAGAATTGGAGACACCGACAAGCTAGGAAAGACCGCCGTCCGTCGGGTAGGACGTTAAGCCGTGAACCCTTGTGCGGGAGAGACATACCCTGTGCCCGTTAAAGAACACGCTGGATGGCCTTGACGAAAGGTTACCATCTGTCTCCCAACAGCTGTTCCAGTGGGTCCCCTCCCCCAACCTTCTCTGAGCCTTCGGGGTCCATGTGACCTGGCCATTTAGCCCATTGTGTGCAAAAAAGTGCCGCTCAGAGGTAAAACAACCCAACCCAACCCCTCCCCCATCCTTCTCTGAGCCTTCGGGGTCCCTTATGAAATGGCCATTTAGTCCATTGTTCGCAAAAAAGTGCCGCTCAGAGGTAAAACAACCCAACAAACTATCGTCAAGGCCATCCAGTGCGTTCTTTAGCTTGCAGAAGGAGCCATAACTGGGCGATGGACGACGGACTTCATCTTCACCAAGCGCATCGGGTGTCACCTTTCCCACTGCAAGCACAGTTGGGTTGTTTTACCTCTGAGCGGCACTTTTTTGCACACCATGGGCTAAATGGCCAGGTCATATGGACCCCGAAGGCTCAGAGAAGGTTGGGGGAGGGGACCCACTGGAACAGCTGTTGGGAGACAGATGGTAGCCTCCCGTCAAGGCCATCCAGCGTGCTCTTTAACGTGCACAGGGTATGACTCTACCGCACACGGGGCCACGGCTTAACGTCCCATCCGACGGACGGCGGCCTTTCCAAGACCATCGGTGTCCCCTACTGACCGTGGGCAGGGCGGGGAATTTTGCGGAGATAAATCTCAACGCTGACCCAGCTGGGACTCGAACCTGGGAACTACAGATTACGAGCCTGGCGCGCTACCGACTGAGCCACCCCCGCCCCCGCAAGCACAGTGGTGGATAGCGGAGAAGAGTTTAATGTAGACAAAGTTGGAGCTTGAACCTAAGAGCATTCATTAGTGTAGGAATCCGATTCGCTACCGACTGAGCCAAACCCTGTCCCACCTAAGAAGAGCGAAAGGAAAGAATGAATTTTGCCCACAGTTGAAAGTCAAGATCCGATTTTGAAGTTCTCTGCTTAAGAGCTGCGTAAAATAATATTTTTATCTTGATAAACCATTTTCAACTTAGTGGTGCTAAAAGACTTCATGAAACTTTGAATGGCGTTTCGCTTTTCTGACTCTACAGCAGAGATTTTAGCTAACTTGTTAAGTCGAACACCAGGAGATACCCAGACGTTTTTTTATTGTCTTTATCACGACGTCTACAACTTCAAAAATAATAACTCGATTTCTGACATTCTACAAACTTTACCTTTTCTTGTGTGTTCTCTCTCTCTAAATTAAATCTGGAAACGTTTGCAATTTCGGATTGCAGGAGCTTCCCAAGATAGTGAAGTCATTGTGACGAAAGATGAACATATTTTTGTTAAAAATAGAAGCAGGTATGTAACGAGGGTTGTAAGAACCCGGGAGAGGTGGTGGCGGGGGGGGGGGGGGGGGGGGCTCTTTTCTCACGCATGCGCAACTCATCAACTTTGCGACATATACTGTTGCTCAAAAAAAAAGTATCCGAACCCTATGGTTGATTACAGAATTCAGAAGAAAAAATATCTGGCAACGATTTTTTTAGAAATTAGTGATCTGGCAACCTTCGTGTCACCGACTGTACATGTAGGAAAATATGTCGTCAAATAAGTGTCATTATCACATCAGTATATATACTAGCCAGGGCCAGTTCTAGTGGGGGCATACATAAATCCAAGAGATGTGCTTCACCATAATCAATGTTCATAAAGGAGCAGTAATCTTATTCAACAACTAAAAAAGTCTCTTTCGATAAAAAAAAAGAATCCTGAACCACGTAAAAAGTGTTAATATGTATCTGCATATGAAAATTATATACAGTAGGAATAGGGGCGGGGGTGGCTCAGTCGGTAGCGCTCCAGGCTCGTAATCTGTAGTTCCCAGGTTCGAGTCCCAGCTGGGTCAGCGTTGAGATTTATCTCCGCGAAATTCCCCTCCCTACCCACGGTCAGTAGGGGACACCGATGGGCTTGGAAAGACCGCCGTCCGTCGGATGGGTCGTTAAGCCGTTTCCTCTGTGTGCGGGAGAGCCATACCCTGTGCGCGTTAAAGAACACGCTGGATGGCCTTGACGGGAGGCTACCATCTGTCTCCCAACAGCTGTTCCAGTATGTCCCCTCCCCCAACCTTCTCTGAGCTTTCGGGGTCCATGTGACCTGGCCATTTAGCCCATTGTGTGCAAAAAGTGCCGCTCAGAGGTAAAACAATCCAATCCAGTAGGAATAGTGTTTGCATTTTAAAAAGTTCATTTGTAAATTTATAGTTGTATTAAGGATATCTTTCGGTTTTCCCTGAAACAATAGCAAAGGGGAATGCCATCTACTCCCCCCCCCACTCGTAATAATGATGTGTGATCATCAGTATTTTTGCTTTCTTGGTTGTAAATGTGACATTTGTACACTGGATTAAGTGTTAGGTGACATTAAAAATGTTAAAAAAAAAATGGGTTAGGAATCCTCACGCGAAGTGCTAACCTGGCTAAATATAAAATATTATTAATTTCTCAAAGTATTGGTTACTAGAAACCTACTAATTAAATCGTTTAATACAAATTACAAACTCCAGGTGCAATTTGTGAAAAGTCTCCAAGGGATTCGCCACTTCCACTGACTCTGACAGCAGTTCGGTTCGCAGAATTGATTCCCACCCCCCACCCCCTTACTCCAGGAGTTAATGACGTTTTGCGATGTCGACGACGCGCGGATAAGAGCTGTTTGCAACTTGATCACGAGCTTGCACGTGCTGTCAAATCGGGTGATTAAAAAGACCTCGTAGCGACTGAGAGTGCGCAGAAGGGATCAGAAGAGGCAAATCGTGTCTGCTTCTAATGAACTTTGGGATGCAGAATGCGAAGACTTCATGATCATCAGCGATGTGGTCACTGCACTTTAGTTATCAAACAACTGGGGATTGGATTGTTTCACCTCTGAGCGGTACATTTTCACACAATGGGCTAAATGACCAGATCACAAGGACCTCGAAGGTTCAGAGAAGGTTAGGGGAAGGGACCCACTGGACAGCTGTTAGTAGACAGATGGAAACCTCCCATCAACGGTTGGGTTGTTTTACCTCTGAGCGGCACTTTTTTGCACACCATGATCTAAATGGCCAGGTCACATGGACCCCGAAGGCTCAGAGAAGGTTGGGGGAGGGGGACGCACACGGAGCCACGGCTTAACGTCCAATCCGACGGACGGCGGCCTTTCCAAGCCCATCGGTGTCCCCTACTGACCGTGGGCAGGGCGGGGAATTTTGCGGAGATAAATCTCAACGCTGACCCAGCTGGTCCCATAAAGGGCATCCAGCGTATTCTTTAACGTGCGCAGGATATAGGCCACGGTTTAACGTCACCATCCGACGGACGGCGACCTTTCCAAGCCCATCGGTGTCCCCTATTGACTGTGAGCAGGCGGGGAGTTTTGCGGAGATAAATCTCAATGCTGGCCCAGTTGGGACTCGAACCTGAAACCACAGATTTCAAGCCTGGTGCGCTACCGACTGACCCACCCTCGTCCCAAAAACTGAGGGATCCATGAGTTGAGTTAGGTTGATATGATCTCCGAGCGGACTTTTTTATTCCACAGAATGTGGGGCTAAATGGCCAGGTCACAAGGAACCCAAATGCTCAGAGAAGGCTTGGGGAAGAGGATTCACTGACAACCATTAGGAGACAGATGCAAATATCGCATCGTGGATATCCAGTATGGTCTTTAACGTATACAGAATGTGGACCTTCATGCACACAGAGGCACGGCTTAACATCTCACCCGACGGACGGCGGCCTTTCAAAACTAAGCGGTGTCCCCTTTCTCACCGAGGGCAAGGTGCGAGTTTATCAGAGGACTCAATGAGAAAATGAAACTCGGGCGTTCGTGCAGGATGGGAGAGGGATTGAAATCGGAAAAGAGCCACAGATCCCAATGGAAAAAAAGGAGACTTTTTCAGCACCGAAAATAAAAATCGTTTAAAGTTTTAACATCGACTTGCAAATTTAATTCCAATCTTAAAGTTGAATTCATTGCACGTATTTAGGCTAAGAGGACATTAAACTAAGAACTAAATTTTCAGTTTTTCCCGCATCGATAATCGCGAATGCATAACACAAAGTAAGTTTTATCAGATGCATTTGAAGATCAGAAAATTTCCTCATCAGATGAAAATTGGAATTCGTCTGCAGTTTGACTTTTGAAACCCCCCCCCCCACTAAAAAGAAAAATTCTGCCGTTTTGTACGAAATCTCGAATTTGTCTATCTGCTTTTGAAATTAAGCCGTCTCGTGGCCGAGTGGTTAGAGCGCTTGGCTACTGATCAAAGAGACCTGGGGTTCGAGCCCCGGGTAAGGCATGATTGTGTGTGTTGTTTTTCTGCTGAGGTCCTGTCATCCTCACAGAACTTCTGCTATGGCATACAAACTGACAGGCTCCTGTCAGACCTCTGTGGCAAGCAGCTGCTTGAGGGGTATTTAGTTTTTTTTTTTTAATTAAAAACAGTTGTATTTGTATAATTTTATTTTAGTCCCATATTTTATTTCCGACACTAAAAATAAAATAAATAAACACCCCTTCAAGCAGCTGCTTGCCACAGAGGTCTGACAGGAGCCTGTCAGTTTATAAGCCATAGTAGAAGGTCTGTGAGGATGGCAGGACCTCAGCAGAAAAACAGCACACACATCCATGCCTTACCCAGGGCTCGAACCCAGGTCCCTAGATCTTTTCCAACACAGAATATCATTTTAACCATTCCTATTCTGGCTGCAATACTTTAGTTATCTAGTAATGGCAACCCTACTCAAGTCTTATTCTCAGACCCCCCCCCCCCCTCCACCGACGAAACTAAATTTTCGAACCTTTCAAGAAACTGAAATTTTTTGTAGCCCCCCAAAACTAAATTCTCGCCTCCCACCCACCCCGAAACTAATTCCTGGACACGTGTCCGATTAGTCACCCCATGTCCCAATTTTTCGTTAGCCTTCCTCCTCCTCCTCTTCTTCAATCACCAAGTATTTGTTGGCCTCTAAATTCCCACTCTTCGGTTATCTTTGTTTCTCTCGATTATAAAGATCATCTTTAGTCACGTTTACTACAGACAATAGAAATTTTTCTGCATCTTAACCGAAGCAATGCGCCAGGCTCGTAATCTATAGTTCCCAGGTTCGAGTCCCAGCTGGATCA
>JAWZYU010001612.1:0-17000 GCA_038380435.1 Ryuthela nishihirai
GCTCCGGTCATACTATAGTGGCAAGCAGCTGCTTGAGAGGGTATTTTTTATGACGTAGAGCCGTCCCGTGGCCGAGTGGTTAGCACGCTTAGCTACTGATCTAAGGGACCTGGGTTCGAGCCCCAGATTAGGCATGGATGTGTGTGTCGTTTTTCTGCTGAGGTCCTGCCATCCTCTCAGATCTCCTACTGTGGCATATAAACTGACAGGTTCCTGTCAGACCTCTGTGGCAAGCAGCTGCTTGAGGGGGTATTTATTTTTATTTATTAAACTGGCAGGCTCCGGTCATACCACTGTGGCAAGCAGCTACTTGAGGGGGTATTTTTTATGGCGTAGAGCCGTCCCGTGGCCGAGTGGTTAGCACGCTTGGCTACTGCTAAGGGACCTGGGTTCGAGCCCCGGATTAGGCATGGATGTGTGTGTGTGTCGTTTTTCTGCTAAGGTCCTGCCATCCTCTCAGATCTCCTACTGTGGCATATAAACTGACAGGCTCCTGTCAGACCTCTGTCGCAAGCAGCTGCTTGAGGGGGTAGTTATTCTTGTTTAATCTGCATTTCTCACTAGTGGGTAGCTGAAAATTTTCAATGAGAATTCAACACACTTTGCGTAGGAAATTGAGAGGGATGGCCCCCTCCTGATATAAAGCCCGGGGGTAGGAAGGACGTCGTCCTTTTCTTCTCTTACAAAAGCAAACCTCACATTATATTATTTTCGGTATCTATCAGAGTTGCAAAGCTAACAGCTTATCTTCAGGTTAGGACACAACACGCAAACGTGCCATCAACTTCAGACAATAACAATTCATCTCAGAAGTTAAAGCTTAAAGATTGGATTTACCTCTGAGCGGCACTTTTTTTGCACACCATGGGCTAAATGGCCAGGTCTCAAGGACCCGAAGGCTCAGAGAAGGTTGGGGGAGGGGACCCACTGGAACAGCTGTTGGGAGACAGATGGTAGCTTCCCGTCAAGGTCATCCAGAGTGTTCTTTAACGTGCACAGGGTATGGCTCTCCCGCATACGGGGCCACGGCTTAACGTCCCATCCGACGGACGGCGTCCTTTTCAAGCCCATCGGTGTCCCCTACTGACCGTGGGCAGGGCGGGGAATTTTTCGGAGATAAATCTCAACGCTGACCCAGCTGGGACTCGAGCCTGGGAACTACAGATTACGAGCCTGGCGCGCTACCGACTGAGCCACCCCCGCCCCAATGTTACCAGATACTTCTATGTTATGTGAATGGAAAATTTCTCTCTACCTTTAAAAGTAAACATTTTATGATAATTGACTCTCATTCAAATTGGGACGGGGTGCCTAAATCGCTAGTACTCCAGGCTCATAATCTGCAGTTCTCAGGTTCGAATCCCGGCTGGGTCAGCGTTGAGATTTATCTCCGCAAAATTCCCCGCGCTGCCCTCCGTCAATAGAGGACACCAATGGGATTGGAATGGCTGCCGTCCGTCGGATAGGACGTTAAGCCTCGGCGCCGTGTAGGGGAGAGAGCCATACCCTATGCACGTTAAAGAACACGCTGGATGGCCTTACCGAGAAGCTACCATTTGTCTCCTAACAGCTGTTCCAGTGGGTCCCCTCACCCAACCTTCTCTGAGCCTTCGGGGTCCTTGTGACCTTACCACTAAGCCCATTGTGTGCAAAAAAAGTGTCGCTCAGAGGTAAAACAACCCAGCATTAAAGAACAGGCTGGATGACCTTGACAGGAGACTACCATCTGTCTCCCAACAGCTGTTCCATTGAGTCCCTTCCCCCAACCTTCTCTGAGCCTTCGGGGTCCTTGTGATCTGGCCATTTAGCCCATGGTGTGCAAAAAAGTGCCACTCAGAGGTAAAGAAACCCAACGTTAAAGAACACGCTGGATGGCCTTACCGAGAAGCTACCATCTGTCTCCTAACAGCTGTTCCAGTGGGTCCCCTCACCCAACCTTCTCTGAGCCTTCGGGGTCCTTGTGACCTTACCACTAAGCCCATTGTGTGCAAAAAAAGTGTCGCTCAGAGGTTAAACAACCCAGCATTAAAGAACACGCTGGATGACCTTGACAGGAGACTACCATCTGTCTCCCAACAGCTGTTCCATTGAGTCCCCTCCCCCCAACCTTCTCTGAGCCTTCGGGGTCCTTGTGATCTGGCCATTTAGCCCTGGTGTGCAAAAAAGTGTCACTCAGAGGTAAAGCAACCCAACGTTAAAGAACACGCTGGATGGCCTTACCGAGAAGCTACCATCTGTCTCCTAACAGCTGTTCCAGTGGGTCCCCTCACCCAACCTTCTCTGAGCCTTCGGGGTCCTTGTGACCTGGCCACTAAGCCCATTGTGCGCAAAAAAAGTGTCGCTCAGAGGTAAAACAACCCAAATCTCATTCGAATCTCTCTAAATTTCAATTTTCAACAATATTTGCCTAACATATTTGAATACTTCTTGAAGCATTTAACAGCAGGCGCCTCTGTCGCGTTCTTCCTAAACACTTTCACTCCCAAATTGATGAAAACTGAAACCATTGTTAAACTTCAAATATTGTATTTCTGTTAGTAAATGAATTGTTATAACAGTTATGTGTTTACCTTTTGAAGTGGGGCGGGGGTGGCTCAGTCGGTAGCGCGCCAGGCTCGTAATCTGTAGTTCCCAGGTTCGAGTCCCAGCTGGGTCAGCGTTGAGATTTTTCTCCGCAAATTTCCCCGCCCTGCCCACGGTCAGTAGGGGACACCGATGGGCTTGGAAAGGCCACCGTCCGTCGGATGGGACGTTAAGCCGTGGTTCCGTGTGCGGGAGAGCCATACCCTGTGCACGTTAAAGAACACGCTGGATGGATTTGACGGGAGACTACCATCTGTATCCCAACAGCTGTTCCAGTGGATCCCCTCTCCCAACCTTCTCTGAGCCTTCGGGGTCCTTGTGACCTGGCCATTTAGCCCATGGTGTGTAAAAAAGTGCCGCTCAGAGGTACAACAACCCAACCTTTTGAAGTAAATTTTCATGACTAGCAAAAGTTACAGTTAAAATATTTCAGCTCTCCGTAATTCCTCAGATATTAAACGAATATTAGGGAAAATAATATAAAGAAAGATTTCACCGATATCTTTTATCGCCAGTAACATTTTTTCACAAAAAAAAATACTTATTTTCGATACGTTTAAGATTGTATATGTTATATTGTTAAAATATTAGTAGTGTAGTAAATGAGAGTTCTGGAACAATGTTAAAGTATAGGGAATCCCATGTTAATCTATGGGACACTTTTGGGGAGATGAGCGTTGACGTGGCTTTTTGGGAAGACGCTCTGCGTGAAAGGCAGGACACGAGGACGGTTTTGTTGGGAAAATTTTGCACCCTAACAGCCCAATAATTCAGTGATGTGTTGACAACTGCAACATTTTCAGAATTTCATTTCTTTCAGGCAAAGCGTCTTCCCAAAAAACCACGTCAACGCTCATCTCCCCAAAAGTGTCCCATAGATTAACATGGGATTTCCTATACTTTAACATTGTTCCAGAACTCTCATCTACTGCACTACTAGGGGGCGGGGGTGGCTCAGTCGGTAGTGCGCCAGGCTCGTAATCTGTAGTTCCCAGGTTCGAGTCCCAGCTGCGTCAGCTTTGAGATTTATCTCCGCAAAATTCCCCGCCCTGCCCACGGTCAGTAGGGGACACCGATGGGCTTGGAATGGACGCCGTCCGTCGGATGGGACGTTAAGCCGTGGCCCCGTGTGCGGGAGAGCCATACCTCTGCAAGTTAAAGAACACGCTGGATGGCCTTGACGGGGGGCTACCATCTGTCTCCCAACAGCTGTTCCAGTGGGTCCCCTCCCCCAACCTTCTCTGAGCCTTCGGGATCCATGTGATTTGGCCATTTAGCCCATGGTGTGCAAAAAAGTGCCGCTCAGAAGTAAAACAACCCAACCCAAAACTACACTACTAATATGTTGTCATTATTTTATTCCTGTGTTAAATATTACAATAACCTGGATGAGCTGATGCTCTTGGATTATTTACATTGTAATAACGTACATTTGGTTGCCCATTCGTATAACATGTAAGTGTTCAGTTTTTTTGGTTTTTTTAATACAGCCACCCCTCGATTTACATCAGAGGTTCCCAAACTTATTTGTCCTACCGCCCCCTTTTCAGAAAAAAAAATTACTCAGTGCCCCCCCCCCCTGGAAATCTATCTTCTTTAAGCGAACAAACAGAAAGATGCAGTGACAAATTTGCGTTCTTTTATGTATCTATATTTCTACCTACGTCCTACAACACAGTAAGGAAGTAAACAAGACACCTTGAAGCTTGAAATTATAAAATTATTTATTAAAATCAACCATAGTAACATTCGCATTATAAATAAAAATAAATAAATCCCCCCTCAAGCAGCTGCTTGCCACAGAGGTCTGACAGGAGCCTGCCAGTGTATATGCCATAGTAGAAGGTCTGAGAGGATGGCAGGCCCTCAGCAGAAAAACTACACAAACATCCATGTCTTACCCGGGGCTCGAACCTAGGTCCCTTAGATCAGTATAGCATACTAAATATAAAAATAAATAAATACCCCCTCAAGCAGCTGCTTGCCACAGAGGTCTGACAGGAGCCTGTCAGTTTATATGACATAGTAGAAGGTCTGTGAGGATGGCAGGACCTCAGCAGGAAAACGACACAAACAGCCATGCCTTACCCGGGGCTCGAACCCAGGTCCCGTAGATCAGTAGCCAAGCGCGCTAACCACTCGACCACGGGACGGCTTACATTCGCATTACACACAGATAATTAAGATAACGAAGGATAATTTTATGTGTTTATTTGGAAAATAAAGTAATCACTACGACTTCAACGCTATGTTACACAACAGATGAAACATGTACGAACGGGTTTTCCAAATTTATCTTATCTTCCGTTCTTTCTTTATGCTTGCACAACCCCCCCCCCCCAAAATTGCACCCGAGGCTACTACCGACCCCCTGGATCGTTCCAGCGCCCCCAAGGAGGCGGTATCACCCACTTTGGGAAACATTGATTTACATGGTGGATAAGTTCAAAGAAATCACCGTGTAAATCCAAAACAACAATTTATGGAACAAGATGAGAGGTACAAAAAAAAAATACATTAAGTTTTATTTATGCATATTTATCTCAAATTTCAGTTTAGTAGTAATAATAAGCATTAATATAGCATTATTTTGAATTTTATTTGTACTAATTCACATTAGATTGATTTCTTACACATTTCTTTTTGGTCCCGAAAAAATACTGATCGTTAATGTAGACGTAAACTATCGAATTTGAAGAAGAAATTTGAAATAAGGAAATTTATGAACTGAATGTGAATGAGTAATTAAGCATTTGTAGCAACACTTAGTGCTTTATTTTCTAAAATTAGTACAAACATACATACAAAATCCTCAACTAGCCATGGGCTTCAGAAGTCCAACCAGACTGTGTAATTTTCCTCTTTAGACATGTCTGTTCTGAGCTACAGTTGGGTTGGGTTGTTTTACCTTTGAGCGGCACTTTTTTTGCACACTATGGGCTAAATGGCCAGGTCACATGAACCCCAAATGCTCAGGAATGGTTGGTGGAGGGACCCACTGGAACAGCTGTTGGGAGACAGATGGTAGCCTCCCGTCAAGGCCATCCAACGTGTTCTTTAATGTGCGCAGGGTATGGCTCTCCCGCACATGGGGCCACGGCTTAACGTCCCATCCGACCCGGCCTTTCCAAGCATCCCGGCCTTTCCAAGGCCGGCTTGGAAATCCAAAGGGCCAATTCCAAGGCCGGCTTTTCGAAGGGGTGGCCGAAAGATAAAGGCCAATTTCCAAGGCCGGCTTTTCATCCCGGCCTTTCCAAGCCCATCGGTGTCCCCTACTGACCGTGGGCAGGGCGGGAAATTTTGCGGAGATAAATCTCAACGCTGACCAAGCTGGGACTCGAACCTGGGAACTATAGTTTACGAGCCTGGCGCGCTACCGACTGAGCCACCCCTGGCCCGTCTGAGCTACAGCTGCTGCATTTGGCCACTATAGGGCAATTCTAGCAAGGTCCTGTTTGACATTGTCTGCCCATCACATCCTAGATCTCCACCTTTTCCTGAAACCCTTAGGCACACTGTTCATAATCCTATTCGCCAATCTATAATTATCCATACGGGCAACATGGCCAAACCAACGGAGTCTCTCTCTGCACAATATGTTGCTCAAAGGAGGTTGATGACTCATTCTTCTAACCTCATTATTACTTACAAAGTCAAACCACCTAATTCCCAAGATATTGCGTAAGCATAAAGAGTCCAAAGCCTCAAATATTTTGTTATCCTGCTTACAAAGGGTCGATGTTTCGCTACCATAACTCACCCTAGAAAGAACCAAGCTATTATACAGTCTAATTTTAGTCTTTAGTTATATACGCCTATTTATCCATACTCTCCATAGATTTTTAAAAGTCCAAGCGGCAATCCCTATTCTTCTATTTATCTCATACCGCACATCATCAGTATCTGTTACATAGCTCCCAAAATAAACTGAGACACTTGTTCAATAGTAAATAAATCCCCCCTCAAGCAGCTGCTTGCCACAGATGTCTGACAGGAGCCTGTCAGTTTATATGCCATAGTAGATGGTCTGAGATGATGGCAGGACCTCAGCAGAAAAACGACACATACATCCATGTCTTACCAGGGGCTCGAACCCAGGTCCCTTAGATCAGTAGCCAAGCGCGCTAACCACTCGGCCATGACAGCCATTCATGGCAACTGAAGCACCATCTGCCTGACCAATTTTCATCATTTTTGTTTTTTCTCTGTTTATCACCAAATCTACTCTATTACCAGTCTCATCAACAGTCCTAATGAACGAATTCATCTCATCAACATCAGTAGCCAACAGGGTCAAATCACCTGCATAATCTAAATCAGAAATTTTTGAAATCTCTAGACTATTTTCTTTCCCATGCAGTCAATTTCGCATTACATAATCAATAACCAAACTAAACAGAAAAGGAGACAAAATGCACCCTTGTCTAACTCCACTAGCAATGCTGAACCAATCACTGCAAGACGTACCAACTCTCACACACGACTCAGTGTTATTATAAAGAGATCTCATTACACAACCCCAGAGCTGGGTCAGCGTTGAGATTTATCTCCGCAAAATTCCCCGCCCTGCCCACGGTCAGTAGGGGACACCGATGGGCTTGGAAAAGCCGCCGTCCGTCGAATGGGACATTAAGCCGTGGCCCCGTGTACGGGAGAGCCATACCCTGTGCACTTTAAAGAACACGCTGGATGGCCTTGACGGGAGGCTACCATCTGTCTCCCAACAGCTGTTCCAGTGGGTCCCCTACCCCAACCTTCTCTGAGCCTTCGGGGTCCATGTGACCTGGCCATTTAGCCCATGGTGTGCAAAAAAGTGCCGCTCAGAGGTAAAACAACCCAACCCATTACACTAACAAACTTATCAGGTATTCCATTTTGAAACAGTGTACTGACGAATCAGCTGTATTTAGACTATACAGGGTGATTCAAAACTTATCGTTCAAATTTCGCGGGGAGGTAGGGAATACGTCAGGAAACCGATTTCACATAGGAAAGTATGTCCGCAAACGTCATCTACATGAACAAAATGGACAAGTAAAGTGAACACAAAGAAACAGTACAGTTAAGTGGTAACGAATGTGACTTTTATTCCAACAAGGTAAAGTACAGGTTCACAGTAGGTGCTCAAAATTGCGACCATTTACACGGACACAGGATTCACAGCGCCGTTGCATTGACCGCCGAACATTTTCAAAACGCCTGGCATATCACGGACAATGCCTGCGGCTGCCACTATTCGTGCAACGAGGTCCATTTCACTGTCGACGGGGGTCTCGTACACATGGTCTTTCATGGCCCCCACAAAAAGAATTCATCTTATCACTAGTAAGTCAGCTAGTACACTGATGACAGCGGGAGTGGTCGGGCGAGCTGTACACTGGTTGGGTACACACAGCGCCCTCTACATACGCATGTGTACATTTGCGGACATACTTTCCTATGTGAAATCGATTTCCTGACGTATTCCCTACCTCCCCACGAAATTTGAACGATAAGTTTTGAATCACCCTGTATAAGAGTCTACAACATTGAACTTGTTGCTAAAAATGAGATAAAACACGATTTTTACCAATCTGAAAAATTCAGTCTGGAAAAGTCAGATCTCGCTTGCCTGTTCAAAACAGGCTTCATTTCATCAAGATGTCGTGAGACAGATTTCATTGCAATGGCAAGAATATAATTTTAGCGAAAAAAAAATATAAATATAACTTGATACAGATAACGATTTTATTAATACGGGAATTTACTACTATCTATTTATTCTGGAAAATAAATAATAACAGTAAATTGAGTACTTGTATATCGAGGGATGGTTGTGTAATGTATTTAAACATTTAATGATATAATAGTATGTTTTAGAAGTTTGTTCAATTAATTATTTTAGTTTCATTCTAATCCACAGCACTGTGCAATTACACGATAAATAATAATAAATACCCCCTCAAGCAGCTGCTTGCCACAGAGTTCTGACAGGAGCCTGTCAGTTTATATGCCACAGTAGGAGATCTGAGAGGATGGCAGGACCTCAGCAGAAAAACGACACACACATCCATGCCTAATCCGGGGTTCGAACCCAGGTCCCTTAGATCAGTAGCCAAGCGTGCTAACCACTCGGCCGGCTCTACGCCATAAATAATACCCCTTCAAGCAGCTGCTTGCCACAGAGATCTGACAGGAGCCTGTCAGTTTATATGCAAGAGTAGAAGGTCTGAGAGGATGGCAGGCCCTCAGCAGAAAAACTCATAAACAGCCATGCCTTACCCCGGGCTCGAACCCAGGTCCCTTAGATCAGTAGCCAAGCGTGCTAACCACTCGGCCACCTGAAGTATGAAGATGTTTGTGTGTGTAGAAGAAAAAATGTCTTCAGCAGGAGGTGATCCGAACCCACGACTCCCAATTCAATGTTATCAGGAGGTCGTGGATTCGGATCCCACCAGACTCGAGACAATTTTTGCTCTATTCTCACTGACATTGGGGCGGGGGTGGCTCAGTCGGTAGCGCACCAAGCTCGTAATCTGTAATTCCAAGGTTCGAGTGCCACCTGGGTCACCGTTGAGATTTACAGTCGCTCAAAAAAGTATCCGAACACTATGGTTGATTACAGAATTCAGAAAAAGATATCTGGCAAAGATTTTTTTTTTAAAGAATTTAGTGATCTCGCAACTTTCGTGTCACGTGACACGAAGGTTGCCAGATCACTAATTTCTTTTAAAAAAATCGTTGCTAGATATTTTTTTTCTGAATTCTGGGTTGGGTTGTTTTACCCCTGAGCGGCACTTTTTTGCACACCGTGGGCTAAATGGCCAGGTCACATGGACCCCGAAGGCTCAGAGAAGGTTGGGGGAGGGGATCCACTGGAACAGCTGTTGGGAGACAGATGGTAGCCTCCCGTCAAGGCCATCCAGCGTGTTCTTTAACGTGCACAGGGTATTGCTCTCCCGCACACGGGGCCACGGCTTAAAGTCCCATCCGACGGACGGCGGCCTTTCCAAGCCCATCGGTGTCCCCTACTGACCGTGGGCAGGGCTGGGAAGTTTGCGGAGATAAATCTCAACGCTGACCCAGCTGGGACTCGAACCTGGGAACTACAGATTACGAGCTCGCGCGCTACCGACTGAGCCACCCCCGCCCCAAGGATGGAGGAGGGGACAAAAGCTGTTAGGATACAGATGGTAGCCTCACGTGATTAACGTGCAGAGGGTATGGCTCTCTGCCTTACACGGTACCGCGATTTAACAGAAGGAGGCCTCTTTCAAGACCCTCGTTGTTCCCTCTATTGACCGAGGGCATCGCTCGGATTTTTGCGGAGGTAAATCTCAACTCCGGCGAATGTGGCACTCGAACTTGGGAAGTGCAGTTTATCTGCCTGTCCAGCTACCTACTCAGCGCACCCCTGCCCGAAATAAGGGGAAAAAATGCTTTTTATACCAAATGCAACAGAAGTTTGCTTTCCAACTCAAAAAACGAGTTTTTCTTGGGAGTATTCCAAAAATAAATTCAACTTGTTCTGTCGTCTTGTTTGTAAAAGCATGACATGTTTTATTTTGCAATTTATCTCTAGTGCACGTAAGTCAGTTAAACTTCTAAATTAGTGCAAAAAGTCGTTTCGGTAAGTGTACAGTCGCTCAAATAAATATCCGAACGCTATGGTTGATTACAGAATTCAGAAAAAAATATCTGGCAACGATATTTTTAGAAATTAGTGATCTGGCAACCTTCGTGTCACGTGATTACAGAATTCAGGAAAAATATCTGGATCGTGTACAGCAACTGTACACGCTCCAGTTACCGTTCACAGCAAACTGGAGCGTGTGCAGTTACTGCACACGCTCCAGTTTGCTGTGAACGGTAACTGCACACGCTCAATATTTCCCTGAGTGAGCCCACACGATCTAGTATCAAAATATAATATAAAAATATAATAACCTACAGATATTTTTGCCAGATATTTTTTCTGAATTCTGTAATCAACCATAGTGTTCGGATATTTTTGAGCGACTGGACAAAGTGAACATTATTGAAATCGAGGTTTATATAGATATAAATGAGATCTTTATCTTCCGTTGCATTTTCTCATAAAACGCTTCATTGAGAAGTGACAGAGCCTCGAAATCTGTTTCCACTTATGTAACGTAGAGAGAGGTAGTCATAATTCAATGGGCACTGAGTGTACATCACAATAGCGTGTGAAAAATATGTAAATACCCAGTAAAAAATGGTGAGATGTCATTATAATTAAAACTACATGGGAACTAGTGACGTGCGAAAACATTAGAATATGAATTGAGATTTCAGTCGGCGTCGCACTTTGCTTGGATGGCTCGTAATCATTTTCCTTTTCACGCCCACTCTCGAGCGTCTCCCCGTCCCCAAATGCAGTAAAAAAAAAAAGGTTTCCTGAGACTGAACCTTTTATGTAAAGCTTAATAACAAATATGAAGGATAATTGTTTTCGGCTGGTAGCTTAGCGGTCAGAACTCGTGACATGTTATCAGGAGGTCGTGGGTTCGGATGCACGAGCACCTGACACGTTATCAGGAGGTCGCGAGTTCGGATCCATGAGCACCTGACACGTTATCAGGAGGTCGCGGGTTCGGATCCATGAGCACCTGACACGTTATCGGGAGGTTGTGGGTTCGGATCCACGATACTTGGCACGCTGTCAGGAGGTCGCGGGTTCGGATGCACGAGCACCTGATACGTTATCGGGAGGTCGCGGGTTCGGATCCATGAACACCTGACACGTTATCAGGAGGTCATCGGTTCGGATCCATGATACCTGGAACGCTATCAGGAGGTCGCGGGTTCGGATCCATGAGCACCTGACACGTTATCGGGAGGTCGTGGGCTCGGATCCACGATACCTGGCACGCTATCAGGAGGTCGTGGGTTCGGATGCACGAGTACCTGACACGTTATCAGGAGGTCGAGGGTTCGGATCCATGAGCACCTGACACGTTATCTGGAGGTTGTGGGTTCAGATCCACGATACCTGGCACGCTATCAGAGAGGTCGTGGGTTCGGATGCACGAGCACCTGACACGTTATCGGGAGGTCGCGGGTTCGGATCCATGAGCACCTGACACGTTATCAGGAGGTCATCGGTTCGGATCCACGATACCTGGAACGCTATCAGGAGGTCGCGGGTTCGGATCCATGAGCACCTGACACGTTATCGGGAGGTCGTGGGTTCGGATCCACGATACCTGGCACGCTATCAGGAGGTCGTGGGTTCGGATGCACGAGTACCTGACACGTTATCAGGAGGTCGCGGGTTCGGATCCATGAGCACCTGACACGTTATCGAGAGGTCGCGGTTCGGATCCATAATGTGTAAAAATTATGTAAAGACGTGTAATGCCATTTTTTTACGGTTCGTGTAATAATTATGTTAATTTTGAATTGTTTTCGGCAGGACGAGAGAACTCACTAAATATTTCAGTTTTCCAAGCTCTTTAAATACAGAACATGTATTTTTGGAGAATTGAGAGTTAAATAGATTGGATTGAGATCTTTAAATTATCTTCAGTCACATCTCTCATAAATAGAGTCTATTTAAGTTATCTTAATTGCCAGTGACATAACTTAGAATTGTACAATCGCTCAAAAAAAGTATTCGAACACTACGGTTGATTATTAAAAAGTATACGAACACTACGGTTGTCATATTATTTTGATACTAGATCGTGTGGGCTCACTCACGGAAATATTGAGCGTGTGCAGATACCGTTCACAGCAAACTGGAGCGTGTGCAGTAACTGCACACGCTCCAGTTTGTTGTGAACGGTAACTGGAGCGTGTACATTTGCTGTACACGCTCCAGATATTTTTCCTGAATTCTGTAATCACGTGACACGAAGGTTGCGAGATCACTAATTTCTAAATAAATCGTTGCCAGATATTTTTTCTGATTTTTGTAATCAACCGTAGTGTTTGGATACTTTTTTGAGCGACTGTACCTAACAGTGTCTTCTTCTTCTTCAACATAAACTATTATTCCGGAAATCACTCGGGGTCTTTCGCCCCTCTCGTCCGGAAATTCTTTTAAGAATGATCCGTGCACTATGTCGGAGAGTTCTCCCAACTGAGTCTGGGAAACTGAAATTTCAAAAGCAAAACCATAAAATTGCCAGTAATCTTAGATTGGAGGTCAAATAAACATTCCAAAAACGTTCCAGAGTTCTCTGAAGGAAGGAGATAGTTCAGTAGAAACTGAAAGTTCTTCATTAACGTTATTAAAATTTCAAGAGCGTTCAATCTCATAATGCAGAAACATCGTGACACTATTTCGTGCACTACATCGTGGCACTGTTTGGTCCGGTAGTCTATATGTTAAATGAATATTCTGATCTGGGATCCAAACTGCAGCAGGCGCTCTTCCCTCATCCTTGTTCACAGAGCCATCCGTAAATACTTTTGTAAAGGGAACATACTTTTCCTCAATTAAAGTTTCAGCTAAATTCTTGAGTACATAGACCACTTGATTTTTCTTAGTAGTAATACCCTGTATCTTATGAAAACAAGGAATATTTTCAAAAATCCATGGGGGCAAATCATCCCATTGGTCCACTGGTCGCTGGAGGCCCCGAACGTCTTCGAACAGAGGAAACCCTCTGATTACTTCATAAATAGGACACATTTTCCTCAGAGAATGACTGAAAATCTTCTCAACCAGTGGGTTATAGATCAGTCTGTTTATAGATCATTCTTAAAAAGTGTTGGAAGAGGATATTGGATCTCCTTAGAGAAAGAGGATATTGGATCTCCTTAGAGAAAGAGGATATTGGATCTCCTTAGAGAAAGAGGATATTGGATCTCCTTAGAGAAAGAGGATATTGGATCTCCTTAGAGAAAGAGGATATTGGATCTCCTTAGAGAAAGAGGATATTGGATCTCCTTAGAGAAAGAGGATATTGGATCTCCTTAGAGAAAGAGGATATTGGATCTCCTTAGAGAAAGAGGATATTGGATCTCCTTAGAGAAAGAGGATATTGGATCTCCTTAGAGAAAGAGGATATTGGATCTCCTTAGAGAAAGAGGATATTGGATCTCCTTAGAGAAAGAGGTTATTGGATCTCCTTAGAGAAAGAGGATATTGGATCTCCTTAGAGAAAGAGGATATTGGATCTCCTTAGAGAAAGAGGTTCCAGATTGGCTTCAACAAGAAGCAGGACAAGGAGGGAGTTGGGCCAGACAGATCCTTACGGCTCTATTTTGGATTTTTTCCATTTTTTTTAAGCTAAGGTGTAGCTAGCATTTTCCATAAGAAATCCTCCATATTCCAGTCTGGATCTTATTAAGACTTTATAAATGTTAAACATTTGTTGAATGGAGGTTCCTCTTTTCCTCGGACCCAGATATCGCAGGATATTTACAAAGGGTTTTGTAGTTTCTACGATGAATTCGATGTATTTTGACCAATTCAATTCTGAATCTAGTACAACTCCGAGAAATTTGTGGAATTTAACAACTTTCAGTACTGTATTGTTCATCCTTAACTGTAAGGAAGGAAATTTGCGGAGGGAGCAAAAGGGGAACACAACAGTTTTTTTCTGGTGACACCTGCAGTCCCCATTTATCGAAATAAATTTCTAACTTCAAAATCGTTTTCTGAAGCTGTTCCTCCAATGATTGTAGATTTCTTCCAGATATCCATATTGCGATATCATCAAAAACAGAGAATTTGACAGTAGTAGGAAAGGCATTTGGAAGATCGTGTAAAAATAAATTAAACAATACGGGACTCAAGGATCCGCCCTGAGGCAAGCCTCTCTGAAGTTTGATTGGCCTTAAGAGGATGTCATTCAGTTTAACTCTCATATTTCTGTTGATTAACAAATTTTGTAAATATTTCAATATTTTACCTTTAATGTTAAGCTTTAGACACTTATAAATCCAAACCTCTATCCATACATTATCATATGCCTTTTTTAGATCCAAGAAGAGTGCAATTGTATAAGTAGTTTTCATTCCAATGTTGACTTGAACATCTGTGACAAGGTCCAGTATGCTATCCTGAGCACTTCTCCCAAAGCGAAAACCTTAAAAACGAGGAGATAGAATATTCTGGGATTCAATAAACCAACTCAATCTTTTATTGACCATTCTTTCCACAACATGAGCTTAGTGAAATTGGTCTAAATGATTTTAATTCTCATAAATTTTTCCCAGGTTTTGGAATCGGGACCACATATGAAGTACTCCAGCTCTCTGGGTAATTTCCCATAGTCCACATGGTGTTGATAAAAGTTACTAATTTATTTAAATCGGAGTCAGGCAGATTTTTGAAAACTTTATAAGAAAGTTCGTCAGGTCCTGGGCTGTGGAGGTCCTACAGAATTTGAGAGCTATCTTAAGTTCAGAGATGTTAAAATTTAAATTTAAAACATCAGTTCCCTTTTGGGTAAGAAAATTAAATTTTCAAGTTCTTCTAACACTTCCGTTTCAGTTTGTATAAAAAAGCATGGGAGAGTCGAAGTGTCTTCAGAAGAAGAGAAGAATTCTGCGAACTTATTAGCTAAGTCTTGTGTGGAGAGATCCATTTCAAGGATTAAGAATTTCCAAGGAGAAACTGGTTTCAAAGGCTGACCAATTGATTTAACAATCATCGAAATCTTCCTCGAACTCGAAAAATTGTCTAAATTCTCACAAAACTGTTCCCACTCAACTCGTCTAGCATCTTTAATCTTCTTTTTAACAAAGGCATTGATTTTCTTATAGATCAAGTGATCCAATCTTCTTGTCCTTCTGGCCCTTCTCTTCGCCCTCCTACGTAACGCAATTAGTCTGTTAATAAATACAATGTTGTGTTTTAGATATTTGGATTGTCCACAAGAATTGTGCTTTTATCTCTGGCTTCCTTAAATATATTTTTAAACTGTTCTATAGACGTCACATTTTGTTCTAATTCTTCTTCAAAGCTTAATCTAAAAGATGTCCAATTTGTAATCTTAGTTTTATTTTGAAACTTATTTTGAGATGCTCCTAGACCAGTGATTAAAACGGGGAAGTGGTCACTAAGGTTTGTATGATTCAATGTAGAACAATCAAGAGTTGGAGCTATATCTGGATCTACTAAAGTAAGATCAATAATTGATTCTTGTCTACCATTCCAAAACGTTGCCTGGCCATCATTTTTAATAACTAAATTAAATTCTTCAATGATCTGATACAATAACTAATAATAAATAAATACCCCCTCAAGCAGCTGCTTGCCACAGAGGTCTGACAGGAGCCTGTCAGTTTATATGCCATAGTAGAAGATCTGTGAGGATGGTAGGACCTCAGCAGAAAAACGACACACACATCCATGCCTTACCCGGGGCTCGAACCCGGTCCTTTAGATCAATAGCCAATACTGTTCGTCTTTGATTTTCCATAGTAGATCCCCACTGGAAGTTATGAGCATTGAAATCGCCCAAAAAAATTCTAGGCGGAGGGCAGGCCTTTAATAAGCCATAAAATACTTCAAAAAGTACATTTTCTTCAGTGTTGTAGCAAGAAATAATAGTGAATTTCTTATTATGAATCTTTATTTGTACTGCAACTGCTTCCATTAATGAATGATTATTAGGTAAAACTGTTTAAAACTTTTTGTAAAACTTTTTAAAAAAAATTATTTAAAAATTCTGCTTTTGAATTAAAGTTATGTCTACAAGTAAAGCCACTTCACCTCTTCTCTGTTTTTTATTCGTCTGTTAACAAACAAAACCTCGAACTTTCACTTGTTTCTGAAAGGTGTCCTGAAGTGCCAGGACTTTCAAATTGTATTGTGAAATTAATCTGTTTAAATTGAAATATTTGTTTCCAATACTCCGACAGTTCCATTGTAGAATATTATGAGAATCTTTAAAGTTGGCCATCTTGGATTTCGTTTTTCGTATCTTTTAAGGAGTTTAATTCTTCTTCGCTTAATGTAACTTTTGCACTTATGAAATCGATGCACTTGACTGACCAATTTGTCAATAAAGGTTTGTGTTTTGTCACTGGAGGCGTCTCCTTCTTCTCTACAGCTAGGAATCTTTGGAAAGCCATGCAAAGACTGGGGCAGAAAAGACCTGAAGTTTTGTCTTTTAGGGTAGGTAACCTCTTCATTCTCGTTGAAAGTTTGAGGGAAAGAATTATATCCCTTGACAGCTTCGGCCCATGAAATATTTTTCTTCACTTTCAATTTTTTAATTTGACATGCTTTTATCTTTTCCTTGCACTCTGCATATGTGGCTGGGTGATAAAGGACACAATTAGGTTGGGTTGTTTTACCTCTGAGCGGCACTTTTTTGCACACCATGGGCTAAATGGCCAGGTCACATGGACCCTGAAGACTCAGAGAAGGTTGGGGGAGGGGACCCACTGGAACAGCTATTGGGAGACAGATGGTAGCCTCCCGTCAAGGCCATCCAGCGTGTTCTTTAACGTGC
>JAWZYU010001613.1:0-17000 GCA_038380435.1 Ryuthela nishihirai
CTCAATGTCCCATTTACCTATGTCACGGAATTTATCTATTTATGCAGTAGTGAATATATGTAGTGCACAGTTGTTTTATTTCTTTAGCCAATATCAATGCTGTTTGTAGGGCGTTGGACGCCCAGAAGATTGGTTGCACCGCATTAAGTGCGGATGTCTGTAATATCGCGCTGGTAAGCCTGGGTTCGAGCCTCTGGTAAGGCATGGTGTTCGTGTTGTTTTCTGCTGAGGTCCTGCCATCCTCTCAGACCTTCTACTATGGCATATAAACTAACAGGCTCCTGTCAGACCTCTGTGGCAAGCAGCTGCTTGAGGGGGTATTTATTTTATTATTTTTTAAGAAATGGTATTATATTGGGGAATATTTAATGTATTGGGATTGGAATGGGGAATAAGCAATCGTTCTCTTGTTACTTGACTATACTTGAGCTCAGGAGTTATTTCTCGTGTGTTATATTACTATAATATCTATGTGTTAACTCAGTAGACGGAGACGTGCAAGGCTTTGAACCTTGAAGTTCTCCGTTTACTCGGTGTTACGATACCAGAGTTGGGTTGGGTTGTTTTTACCTCCGAGCTGCATATAATCGCACAAAAATATATCCGAACACTATGGTTGATTACAGAATTCAGAAAAATTATCTGGCTACGTTTTTTTAGAAATTAGTGAAGATCTCTTTGGAGAACCTTAATTATTCGTTGGGTGTCTCTTCTGCATTCACTTTGTTCATATCTTGTATAAATTAAAAATAATAAATAATATTTAACCAGCTGTATCTATTATTTAAATGGTTTTATTATTCTTATTAATAAGAACTTTTCGTTTTATTAATATTTGAACCGTAAAATCAATTATTTTAAGCAGGTTTATATTTTAAAAATTTTAATTTTTGTAAAAGACGTGGACAACCTTTTTTTTTATTAAAGTTCTGAGAAATGTCGATTAAATCTACTACTGCTTTAATGTTTGGTGCTTCTTCCTTTGGTTCAGATGACAAGGTGCCCAGAAGTTCCAGGAAAACGTCATCAGGCCAAGAAGTTCCCCATCATGGGGAAGAGCGCCAATTGGACGACAATGAAGGTACGTCTTGAAATATTTCTCCATTCAGTCGCAATACGGATTTTGCTTTTGTGAACCTAGTTTCGAAAATGATGATTAGCTTGAAAATTATATGTACGTTTTATATGCATTTTGTGAATTGTTTTCCCATATGAACTTTTCTTTGCCAGATATAACATTGTCACCCATTCGTGCCTCCAAGAGAAGAGATGTAAGAGACAGCGATTCCGGATACATCCACAGCGAGGATCTCATCGACGGATTTGATAGCAGAGTGTGACAAGGCGCAATCTCTGGGGTTGCTTAGAGAGAATGGAAGTTCCTTTTAAGGGGGCTTCTTCCAATGGGAACGGGTGGGAGCAAGGTCTAATCTTTTTTAAATAGATCTTGCGCAAGATGCTACAAAATATTTCCATTAAATTCGCTCAACAGAAAATAAATTCTGATTGACGCTTTAATGGAAGTTTTGTGGTATTTTGAGCCCTCTTTTTTCTTCCACACCAGCTGCCTATGTGTGGAGGGGTTTTCTCCTGGTCAGAGCAAAACACTCTGACATGGATGGTGCCTTGACGTGGCGTCAGAGCTTTTCACTAAACCATCTGGCAGACGTCGTTCTAATCATAAAAAAAAGATGTACTATGAGTCAGCGTATAGGCGAAGGGGGAGCTGGAACCCGCAATCCTTCCCGAAATTCTAGTATGGCGGAAAAGGAAATTAGAAGTGTTCCCAAAATTTGAAATGCAAAGGTGAGTAAAATTAATTTAACCTTCTGATCTACATTATAATGCGAACAAACCGTTTAATGATGCAGGAGATCTGAATTAAATTACGAACGTTCGTATTATAATTCACACATTCTGCCTTCGAAATTTAATGATGCAGAGGATCTACATTTTGATACGAACAAAGAGTTTAACTGATGGCAGCAGAAGATCTACATTTTGATACGAATCATTTTTTTTCATCATTTTTTTCAATCAACTTTCATCTATGTAGTTTTAGGAAACTGCAGAGATGTAGTTCTGTCATTGGGGATTGTAACAGTGACAAGGAGTTTAACCGTTCTCCTAAAACTACATCTATGCAGTTCTAGGAAACTGCCTTATCACCTTCTGCCATTAGTTAAGCGATTTCTTCGTATTATAATGTAGATCTTCTGCCATCATTAAATTTCGTATTATAATGCAGTTTTAGGTAAAACTACATTATAATACGAACTTTGTCTAGAATACACAGTCTGAACTGCTGTATACTCACCCTTCTAACATCATACTCGAAATCAGTATGCTATATGTTTTCAATCAACTATACAGAGTTCTGGTAGAGACAAACCACTGTGTCGAGAATCTTCTGTCTTCAGTGATAACAAGATTATATTTAAACCAGGCCCTGATTTAGAGATAAGGAAAGGGGACTCAGCTTTTATGAAACAATTCTTACTTTCATTGGATTGGTGATAAAAATTTCTTGATTTAAACATGCTTTAACCTGCTTGTGATTATACATGCTTGTGATAATACGTTTTATGATTTAAACCTGCTTGTAATCAACGACAAAGTATATCGATCAGCAAAGTCAAAAGTCATATTGAAATTTGTGGTTGATTGTGAGTTAGGCTGGGTTTGTTTTATTCTGCACATAATAGATTAAATAACCGTGTCACAAGAACCTCAAGGGTTGAATATAAGAGATAATAAGAGGACCCACTGAACAGCTGTTAGGAAACAGATGAAAGCCTTCGGTCAAAGCCATACAGCGTGATTTTTAACGTGCACAGGATTATGGGCTCTCCCGCACACTGCACCACCGCTTTACGTTCCATTCGACGGACATCGACCTTTCTAAACCCATCGGTGTGACCTTTCCTACCAATGGCAGAACGGAGATAACAAACATGTTATATATCATCAATTGCAGTAGTTTCGAACTTTTTTAGCCTTTTGCAAAATTTTGTTTGCTAACCAGGATTGCTTTTACCAATGGTTATTCTCTAATGTCCCCTTGATTGAGAGCAAAATGTTTTTTTTCGGTATAAAACAAGCTTAAAAGTAGAAGAGAGTAGCTTCCCGTTAGCTACTTGACAAAACAAATGCTCCCATTTGAGGGTGGGGGGTGGCAGTTTGATCTAGTATAACTATAAATATGTGCCATAAAGTGGTAAAACACATTGAAAACTTCATCTTAACTTAAGTTACGGCCCCCAACCAAACGACATCGGTTTTCAATAATTTTTTTTGTTCGTATCACCCGAGTAAACTGACAAATTTCTCATTGCGAAAGTAATGAATTAATATATTCAAAATATATATTTTTATGAGAATATAAAACGAAATAACAAAATCAAGGACAAACTCTTAAGTCGGTGATTTCCTACATCGGTACACGTGTGACTCGAACCTGGGAACTGCAGATTACGAGCCTAGCTCTTGCGGACTTACTAACACCCCTTTCCCACTCGTGATCTTGCTATTTTGGCTATTGTGTGTACAAAATTGCTCTCAGAGATGAGATAACCAAATTCTTAGTCCAGATATTTTCCAGTTATTGATCAAGTATATTACAATGACAAGGAGTAACAATGTCAAAACATATCCTTTCTTTCTGCACTTTTATCAAGTTGTCTTTCTCATGACTAAAAAATAATAGATTTCTACGATTACAATATTTTTTCATTTATCTTCAGGACACTGGATCCAACTTAGATCTTTTTTGTTGATGGCCGTGGCCGAGTGGTTAGCACGCTCGACTAGTGATCAAAAGGACCTGGGTTCGAGCCCTGGATAAGGCGTGGATGTTTGTGTTGTCTTTCTGCTGAGGTCTCGCCATCCTCACAGACCTTCTACTGTGGCGTATTAAACTAACAGGCTCTTGTTAGACCTCTGTGGCAGCAGCAGCTTGAGGGGTATTTATTTTTTTTTATTTATTTAGTAGGCACGAGATCCATAGCCATTTCCATCTGATTGTTGTATCCCTCTACAGAATGATTCAGTTATTGATGCGGGATGATTCTTGTTGATATTTCCTATGTACCGTATTTCTTCGATTCTAAGACGCACTTTTTTCCCCATATAAACGTCTCTAAAAACGGGGTGCGTCTTAGAATCGCAGTTTTGTTTTTCGAATTTTCTCGCGCTTTGCACACGGCACCACACGTTTTGTTTTTACGCGGAAACCCCGCCTCCAAGTTTCACCGTTATCGCCTTCTCCAATTCCATTGGAGAATAAAGTGGCGTGGGTATTTTCCCGCGCTTTCCAAATGTGAAGCCACCGTTATTTCATTATAGTGGAGCTCTGTGAGTGATTTATATAGTGAGCTTGGAACCTGGCTATTGACTGACAACCTTCCGCTGACACCTTCCGGAAAAATTAAGAAAGCTCCGGCATCAAAATTGGCGGAATGGGTATCAACAGCTTGGAAGCTAATCCCAGAAAAAATAGTGCAGCACTCATTTAAAAAATATTGCATCAGCAACGCTCTCGATGGCTCAGAAGACGATAAATTATGGGATAATGGAGATAAAGAGGGCTCAGAAGAATCAGACTCTGAATGGGAAGTAGACTCTGATATTGATTCAGATGCAGATATGACGGCTCAGAAGAAGCAGACTCTGATATTGATTCAGAAGGAAGTGATGAATAACATACTTATTGTTAAATAAGTACTATTCTTATTAGTAAATTGAATTCTATTATAATAAAAATATTTGTTAGATATATTTTAGCGTTTTTTTTTCGTAGAATTTTTTTTCTGTTGGTGGTATTGAAATTAAGGTGCGTCTTACAATCGATGGCGTCTTAGAATTGAAGAAATACGGTAATTAGTTTAGTTTTGTTATTAGCAGCCAATATTGCATGAAATCTTCCCCATTTCTTAATAAAGCGGAGAGATATTCCGGCTAATGTGTGGCAGAGTTGCGACATCATTTAACCTTTAACATGCCAGGTTTATACAACAGAATTTACTCTGGTGGCTGGGAAAATTTTTAAATGCTTCCGGCAGAATTAAAGAATAATTTAAAATCTTATACTGAAATAGCTAATAGACAAAAATAGGTATGTCATATACCAAAACAATGAGCATTTTATTTTGAATTTCAAGAAAAAAAAACGTTTGAGAAAAATATCATTTATATTAATTTTAAAAGTACTTTTTGAATTACTACAGAAGAAAAAGGAGTAATTTCATCGGATTTAAACCCCGTTCTGAAATAACTAATGAACAGAATACGGCATGCTATATCTCAAAAGAAGCAGCATTTAATTCTATATAATGACAAATAAACAGATTTATTTGAAACAGAATAATTACATAGTACCGTATTTTTTCTTGTACAATACTGCCAGAAATTTCTTTCGAGTCGTTATATTATGTACTATCCCTCTTATTATCAACATTTAATACTAACACATTACACAGGTTATTTTTGAGAGAATTTACAAAGCTCAAGAAGAAGTTTAATGGAAAGTGTAGAAAGAACACTCTCCATGAAAGTTTAGTTTAGGAACATTAAAATAAGGAAGAAAACAACCATATGCTTCCGTGTCATAAAAAGCCACAATAATGGCTACTACAGCAGTGTAATAGTTTCTTTTTCATTTTTTGGTTTTATTGAATATATAAATCATCAGGTTTTTATATTCTTTCATAAATTTTTTGTTCATAAACTTTCAGGATTGATTAAAAAAGCATTTGAAATGGCCAATTTCTATGGGAAATGAAATAAACTCTTAGAGCATACTGTTCTGGGAACTTTAGAAATGAATTAGGAATATGATAATCTACGAAAATTTTAATTTAGCCTTTCGTATCAATCGTTATAAGTTGAGTTGGGTTGTTTTACCTCTGACGGGCACTTTTTTTTCTCCCAATGGGTTAAATGTATAGGTCACAAGGACCCCAAAAGCTCAGAGATGGTTGAGGGGATGGGACTCATTGGACAGCTGTTGGTAGACATATAATTGCCCTCCGTGAAGGTCATCCAGAATATTCTTTAACGTGAAAACGACAAGTGATCAAAAATTGAATGTGTGTACACAAGGTACGTATATTTATTGCAGATTATCACTACATAATCGCATATTTCATCAGTACATAGTCGCAGATTTAATCAGTATATAGTGACACACCTCGGCCGGTTATACAAGCCTGTAGACCTCTTGGCATTCCATCAGTCAAATGGTTATTGGCTGGATGCAGCAGATATAGCTCAGGACAGATGTGCTTGGAGAATTAAACTGCGCTCTCTGGTTGGACCTCCGTAGCCCATGGCTGCTTGAGGATGATGATGATGTTTCGCCAAAGGAAGAGGTCTTGGACCCATCTTCTTTGTGAACATATTCAATTCCGAGGGGTTTTATGTCCTTCCCCATAGCCAGTTTGTACTGCGGAGTAAATGGTTCTGTGCAGAGACATCACTACAAAACTGCTGCCAAGAGGCCAACTGTGCTTGGCGTATAGCGAGCTTATATTCCGCCTGTTCCTTCCTGTACATTTCTTCTCTGAAACTTCTGTCCTCATTGCGACACCTTTTGATACCGTTTCCTAAGAGCTCTGACCTTTTTTCTCTTAATACTGAGCTCAGGTGTCCACCAGGGCACCGACCTATAGCCTGTGCTGGGTTGCCTCTTGAACCCAAAGGTTGTCTCACATCCAGAACTTAAATACTCCTTCAGATCTTTGAGGATTTATTCAGAGTTAGACAATCACCAATACTAGAGACGCGCTGGCCGATCTTCGCCAGATCCGGCGCAACACAACGCGCGAGTTTACACCAGTCAGGGGTCCTGCCTACCGCAAACCTTTTATATAGTGTGGGGGAGGTGTTGTTCCACCCACATGGAACACAATATATTTGTGATCGCTGTTAGTGACCTTGTCGCTAACGCACCAATTCTGGATCTGAGGAAACATCCGAGGCGTTGTCAGGGTCAAGTCGATCCAGCTTTGACCTCGAGGGCCATGAAAAGTTGCTGATGTATCCAAATCATTTAATAAAATAAGATCAGCAGAGTTGATAAAATCCAGAGTCATTTCTCCTCTTATATCTTGTCTATTTGATCCCCACAAGGGGTGGTTCGCATTGAAGTCACCACCTATCACTAAGTTTTTAGAATTCACACGAGCCAGGACGTTTTGCAACTCAGTCAGTGAGTCTCGATGTTATGACTCGGAGGACAATAGATAGAGATGGCATGTAATATTAGTCTCCCATAGCCAATCTCCGCTACCACCATAGTGTCAGAGTGATATGCCAGGATGGCATTCACTTTGGGGTTCAAAACGACAACTCCAACTTCCGGCTTAGCTCCTTTAATACAAAATAGCCTGCTGGTCAGAGTGAGCCCCCTAATGATGTTCTCTGTGCAATAAGATTCTTGCACTAGAGCAACATCGACTCCTTCTTCTTTTATCTCCTAGCTGAATTGGACCATTGTGGCCCTTGCCCTGTTCAAATTTATCTGGAGAAATTTCAGACTCGCCCTACGACCACCTGGAAGCCTACTGCCCATAATCGGTGCGCTTCCGCAACAACTTCAACTCTCTACAGTACGACGGACAGCTACTCTCCATCGCACTGTGGCCAATGTCATACTTGGCTCCGTGATCCTTATTGGCATACTTGCATACTATGCACTTAGGCTTGGGCTTCTCGCACTCCCTGTACGAGTGCTTGTCCACGCATTGTGAACACCGTTGCGTCTTAACCCTTTCAGGACCATAAAGTTTCTAAGAGTAAATATTAGTATGTAACTGTTTATTTTAGTTTGTTTAGACGTAAAATAAATAAAAATCATAAGAAAAATACGTAACAATGTGTAGTTTTTTTGGAATTTTATGGGAAATATTTTTCTCAATGGACTATAAAGGTAACACAAATTATAGTTAGGCTTATTATGCAATGTCTTTTATTTATTGGTTTATTAGAACAAAATGTTAACAAAAATAATACAAAATTATGAAATAAAATTACTATACAAAATGATGTGCACGTGCCTAAATGCATAGCACTTATAGCATCTGAGCACACGAATATACTCTTTAATAATACAACGCGACCAGCTCACGTTTATCTTACCTACCTCAATTACCTTTCTGTGGGAGGTGCTGTTGGCTTCCTTAACCCAGTGGACGGTATTGTCAACTCGTCCTTTTAATGAGAACAGAGGGGTTAGATCCGCGTGTTTTTCAGTTAGCCCATTCTGAGTTTGGATGACCCTCTGAAGGTCCTCTCGGCGGATGTCCTTGTCGACTCCGTAGACTATGAGCTTTGGCCTTAGCCTCTTGGCTGACTAGGCCTCTAGTACATCCTTCAGCACGTCATGGCTGTCTACTGCCTTTTTTAGGCAGTCCATGTCACCCTGCGTGCTACATTCGACGATGACGCCGTTCTTTCTCAAAATGGGCGAAAATGAAAACATTTTACAGAAAATTGCTTCATGTAAAAAATGCGCACAGTAACATTGATTTTTTCAATTAATCTACGTTTTTCAAGTTTTATTTTGTGCTAACTTACTAGATATTAAGATATTATTATGTGCAATTATGGATAAAATACGCTCTAAATGAAAATGGTTGTGTTACGTTTTAACATATAATCTCATCAAAAGTTAAATCTTCAGATTTAATGTTTATATGTCCCCGGACCATTTTAAAACTTAATAAAAAGTCAATACTTCAGACAATTTTTAGAAGTCGGCGCATCATATTCTGTAAATCTGGTCACCCTGGTTAATCAAGGTTGCATAGCGATCTCAATCTGAGACCTTAGACCATCACAATCAAGCCGAAATTTATAGCATGAATATATATTTTGCAATAGTCGTTTAAATTTTGCAGTATTCCACATTTATCCAATTCCCTGGAATTGGAAATTGAAAGAATGATGCAATCATTGGGGCAGGGTTATTAAATTCTCAGAGGGTGGGAAGCTCACATGCAATAACAGGATACCAGACATATTTATTTTGGCTGTTAGATATATAAGAGAAATTTTTCAGGGGGGGCGAGCCCCTCAGTCCCCCCCCCTTCATTCTGGGCGCAGTGGATGCAATTGTTGGAATTGTTAAAAAAATGCAGATCTTAATATTTTATTACATATCACTGCGGTTGGCCAAAGCGCAGAAGAATTTTCTCATTCCATCTTTGGTATTCCTGTGTGGCACTCTCCAACAGACAGACCAGGGAGGCAAGCCTTCTAGGTCTGTTGTTTTGCAGTGTCCATTTCTACATACTGGACTCGTGACGGTATACTGGCGTCTTAGGTTGCTGAAATTGAGCAGCATATCTAATAGGTTTGGTGGCAAGCCGGTGTTTTTAGGGTTTGACGGCCCAATCTGTGCAGTTTTGAGGTTTTTCCATGGTTGCCATGCCTAGTGTGGCCCACCTGTTTACCGTTGGTGGATACCCGTAATGTTGAAAAGGAATCCTTGAGGCTGAGGGTCAGAAAACTGGAAAGCCCAATACGCCATTTTGGCCCCTGTTTCAATAAAATGAGAGGTCTGAGCTGGCTCACTCAGATCAATCGGTTCGTGAGGCATCCCCTGTCCCATCTATCACATCCTGGGGTGGGCCAGGAGCCAATCGGGTGGTAGTGATCCTTGACGACTGAAGTGGAGTCCAGACGGACAACCGGATCAGTCCAGGCCTTGGCCCGGATCCTGCTCTGCTCTAATGTGTGTTCCTAAGTCTGGGTATGACTTGGGCGTAGCTCTGAGGTTCGAAGAGCGGCTAATTAAACTCAGAGGCCTTGTTGGGCTCGGTAGTGGGTGGAGAACGCCTGAGTCGAACACCAGAAATTACTATGGACTCAAAAACTTCGTCACATATATCAGGTCAAAACGTATCAAAGAAAAGGTCAGGCAAAAAGGACGGTAAGCCCAAAAAGGCAGCCACTCCTGCCGTGGAAGTGGAGGAGGTCTCAGAGACTCCCCCTCCCACCACAAGTATTACTCAGAAGGAAGAACGGCTTCCAAAACGAGAGGAGGACCATAAAGAAGGAGAGGAAAAAGGGGGCCGCAAAGAGCAGACTTAGGAGGTCCTCAAGTAGGATGAACTCAATCACGGTTGCTAGAAGGGTTCAGTGAGGCTGTCTGCTGCGACTGACCTCCTGCAGGAACTTGCGGTGGTGCTTTTCCAGCACAACGTAGACAAAAACGTGAGGATTGAAGTGATGGGTGTAGCTAACAAGCTACGTGCTATTGTCTATGAGCAGGAGCTCATAGTAGCAACTATCAGTGGGCGTCAAGCCGAGAGAGCTGTGTGTCCTCCAAAAACACAGAGGCCAAAACCGACATATGCGAAGACTGTCGGACGACAAGGGGTCGGAAAGGGAGGTTTGGTGGAGGTTACGAAGCCCACCCCAACCCCTAAACAAAGACATACCCTGCTGGTCTTCTCCAAAGATGAGGAGAAGTCAGTAACAGAGGTTAGGGATAGCCTAAAACGAAATATCAACCCCATCGAGCTGAATCTCGGGGTGATGACAGTCAAACCCATGTGAAAAAATGGGGTCATCATCGAGTGTGGTCCGCAGGGCGACGTGGACTGTCTCATATGGCAGTAGACAGCCACGAGGCGCTTAAAGAGGAACTCGAGGCCAAGCCTGACAAGAAGCTTAGGACCAAAATTACTGTCTACGGCAGTGGTTCTCAACCTTTTATGCTACACGCACCCCCTGGAAATATGTATATAACTGGCGTACCCCTTGTATAGATAGATAAAACTATAGTTATAATATGACAATGGGAATAAAATAAAACATATATATATACATTAAATTTTTTGTTCATAAATTACATATATCGATAAGCACAAAAAATGGCATGAACAATTTAACAAATGTTATAAAATTATAAACATTTTACTGGGTAATCAGTGAAATGGACTTGTTACTAGATCTAGCGACTTTTGAGCTCTCACGGCGTATCCCAAAAACTTTTGCCGCGTACCCCAGGTTGAAAACCTCTAATCTACAGTAACGAAAACACTAGTCTGCTATAACACCATCTGCCACCGATTTTGCTGGAAATAGTTCCCAAGTCTTCAATCTCCCCAATTGACCTCTTTTCTTTGTAAAGGATTAGTCTTATGTGATCCTAAACGAGAAAGTTGCTTATATTTTGCCCAAGATGACGCTTGATTCCACTGGTCATAAGAAGTCAACTGAGAAAGCAAAGGGGTTAGTGTCAGTGAAGTACCTAGGGTGTAATGTAGAATTGGTAAAGTTAAAAGGACTTAAAGGTATATCGATAAAGACTCTTGCGTCACTTATGAAATGTTTTGCTCAGATTCTAAGAACTGTAATTGATTCTAAGATTGTAAGAGCTGCGTAATGGTCAGATGATGTTAGTCCGTTCACCCCAGCTGAAACGAAGGTCGAAGGGCACTCGGATCAGATGTCAGAGTGTTCAAGGGCGGCAAACGTTGTCATTGACAGACACCGGGAACAGCATATGTCCCACTATTGGCACTTTTTCGTGGAACTCACGTGACCACCCTGAGACAGGTAGCGAAGAAAAGACTTTGTTCCTCTGTTTTTCTGCTTGAGAGTACACTGCAGGTCGGAGGTCAGGCTACGACCAGGATAAGAATTCGGCATGGGGGATATCCCAATCGGGGTCAGTATTTTCGGCCAAGGTTTTTGTGTGCAGCTAGGCAAACTGTGGTTTACTCTCAAGTGTCTTAGTGAAAGGCACTGATGCCTACTACTAGTATATATACTAGTTATATAAACTTCAGATTTTCTTTCAATTTACTGTTCATATCACGTGAGCTCTCTTACTTTTCTAGGAACGTTGTGTCGATTAACTCTCCAGAACCTATCAGCGGAAGGTGCGCTGCTGGATATCCTTTGTAGGAGGAGCCACTGTTCGTTCCTGAAGTCTGGAGTGGTCATTACTGTTTGACAAGAAGTCCCTTTATAGTGACAACAGGTGACACTCTAGCTAAGTGTTCCGTCGGCGTGAATGGAGCATGTCAACCAAAGACATTTGCCACCCATAATTTGCTGGAAATGGTACCCAAGTCTTCGTCTCCCCAATGCTGACATTGATCTCATCATTACCTTGAAAATTTCACTGATCGATATCCTCTCTTCTGGCTGAATAATAAGCAGAATGTTTCCCACTATACATCCGTCTCATGACCCGAAGACATTCCTTGTTATTTATGATTACAGAATCATTTGAAAAATCATATCATATGAATATGAGTACAGTTGTCTTACCGAAAATCTGTATCTCGTTGCATCGCACATATCCGTTGGGATATAACGATTACACTTTTCAGTTTTCTGCAAATCTTTTTGAATGTTAGTTGTTAAAAGCAGATAGATATCAAGTGGTATTTTTAACAAATCAACTATAGATTGAACCATATTTTTTAATATGTAATAAATAGTATATATTAAAAGAATAGATTTTTAGTTTAATAAAATAGATTTTTGAGTGAAATATTTCCTCGGCGCAGTTGTTTTTGAATTATTGTTTTACAAGTCTAGTTTTGAAAGGGGAATTAAGATGAAAATTCAACAACTACCACTCGAAAACACTTTTTATAAAATATAGCTCTCAACTGCCGTTTAATCATAAATCAATGTTTCAGGGTCAACACGATTCATTCCAGGTCTGTGGCTTACTTTGTAAGCTACTAATAATCGAAAGCGTAAAATATCAGTTCATTTAGAAATATTCTGATACAGTTATATTGATATTTTGTTTCTACTCCGAATGTTTGGCGTTTGAGAACACAAATGAACAGTCTACTAATAAGCGACCACTCGTTGGTCGCTTATTAGTAGAGACCCATGCAATGTCAAGGGTAGTTACATTCAGATCTGAATAACAATTGCAAAGACCTATTTTATGAAATCAAATTGCTGACTATAAATTAAAGATCTCAGTTAGAAGTATCGGAATCTAGATTTTCAGTAATATTTAGCATTTGAAGAGTTGAAGCTGAAACAGCTTCAACTCTTCAACGAAAAACTGAAAAAAAAGTATTATTAAAGTTGATAAAATTAAAATTATTACTAAAACAACAACGAAAAGTATGTTTAAATATATTCATGAAATTTTATTTAACAGTTATAATTTTTGTTGAAAGCTATCTGAATCAAATTTTTAGGTCAATTATTTTAACTTTTATTCTTGTTGTTAAATATTCCATCTTCCATAACTACATAATAAACAAATTAAAAGTGAATTTTGGTCAAAATAGTAAAAGACATCGTGCCATATTTTGCATGGGTCGCTTCCTATTAAAGGGACCATTAAATGTATAAATGCAATATTGCAGTAATATAATTCTGTTTTGTTGAACTTTGTATTTCGGTCTCTAAAACGAATAAAAAGCATGTTCTCCTTTAAGTTCGTATTTCCTAATTTGTGATCGTTACATGTAGTGAAAGTTTTAAGACTAAATCCGCATCTAAACACTGAGTTGTATGACTGATATGTGTATATAAGGATAATACATACATTATATTAATTGTTTTGAAATCTGAAGTTAGAACCATCTGATATTAGAACAGTTTCATTCTGATAAAGGACTAAGAGCATTATTGTTTGTTATTAACGTACGGCAGTGTGGTCTAACTTTTTTCTGAAACCAGTTTTTCTGCCGAATAAGACCATGTGATCACCAATAAAGAACAAGCGCAATGCATAAGCATTTTTCTAAAAAATATTCAATCTTTTGGCATTGTTTTCAAAAAATTTAAAAGTTTTTATATTTCTTTACAGTAGCAAATTATAGAAAAACAAAAATCCCTTTTATTATTTCCTGCTTTTCGCATAACTGTCTTTTCTTTATGATCAGACAATCATGTATTTCTGTGTGTGATGCAAAAGAATACAAACTAAACATCACTAATATTTCGTAATTTTTTTGTTTAATCCTTAAATTATTCAGATGTTGGGTATTAAAGTAAATCATACTTTTCTGATAGAGCAATAAATCAATGAATGGTGCACGCCTTCGAGTTAGACGTGCTATTCATTGAAGATGACAATGATTTAAGGGATATTTTCATTGCTGATGTGAGTAACTAAAATAACTGTCAACACTTAAAATCTATATATCAGTTTAGTTATAGCAATATCAAGCAAGTAGTCGATTGCATAAATCGAAATTTTGGGTGGTCCTATCGAGGGCCTTGTGTTTTCTTCTGGTATTTCTTAAACAACGGAATGAATGACAAGTCCCAACCTATTAGCATTACAGGTTCATTACAAATTAAAATGAAACCATTAATTTTAAGCGACGTCTCGTAGGGTGAACAAGTCTTTTGAGCGACTTCCATTTACCCCTGAGTCATACGTACAACAAGTGATTCTAGCAGTTTTAATCCAGCAATAGTGATGCCTCGTAACTGTGTTAATGGTGCAGATACATTTTGTTACATTTGCGGGAAAGTGACGTTTGCAAGCCAGAAAAGGGCCATCACTCCAACAGTGAAAGTGGCGTATGAGTTTCATTTTGGATGCAAGATCGGGAACCAAGACAAGGCCTAGGCCCCACACGTATGCTGTAGTACGTGTGCAAGAAATCTTCCGAAGTGGCTGAAAGGCGAAAAAGTGGCGATGCCGTTTGCTGTTCCTATGATTTGGAGAGAGCCAAGCAATCACACAGATGACTCCTACTTCTGCATGGTTCCACCTGTTTATGGAGACATCACAAGGAATCTAGAAGTGGACAATATACAATCTGCTCTCCGACCAGTTCCGGACGGCGAAGGCCTTCCCATTCCCGAACCTCCAAAAGAATTTGCCATCGATTCAAACGATGAGGGAGACGAACCAACGTTGGGTTCTCCGCAACCTTCAGTGTCTAATGATGATCCATACATCTGCCACGGTGCTTCATCTATGCCACATATTCTCACCGAAGAAGAAATGAACGTTCTTGTTCGCGATCTGAGCTGTCCAAGGTCAAAGCAGAGTTAGGTACTTGGATCAAGACTTAAACAATGGAATCTTCGAAAGGAAAATGTCCGAGTGACTTCGTTTCGAACTCGTCATAAGCAGTTTGTACCTTACTTCAGGAAGGAAGATGCCCTTGTGTTCTGCTCCTATGTAGATGGCCTGACGAATGCCCTCGGAATCAAACATGACCCTCAAGAATGACAATTATTCATAGACTCCTCGAAATTGAGTCTCAAGGCGGTGTTGCTGCATAATGGAAATTGACTTCCATCCATTGCAGTCACACACATTGTCTACATGATAGAAACCTATGACAACCTAAATCAGCTATTGAACTGTCTTCAATACAACCAAGTATGGCTGGTATCTCTGTTGTGACTTGAAGGTAGTGGTTCTGTTGATGGGTCTGCAGCTGGAACATACGAAGTACTGATGTTTCGTGTGTGAATGGGACAGCACTATGTGAAGAGAAACTGGCCTCAGAGGAAATATCTGATGGTCGGAGAGAAGAATGTGGAACACCTAGCACTGGCAGAAATGCACAAAATCCTGCTACAGTCCCTACACATCAATCGGTGTGATGAAAAACTTCATAAAAGCCATGGACCAGACTGCATCAGCTTTCAAGTACTTGGCTGCCAAATTCCCTCGACTCAGCGAAGCGAAAATTAAAGAGGGAATTTTTGTGGGTCCTCATATCCACGAGCTGTTCAGAGACCAGATGTTCGACAACCTGCTTCAGAGTGACGAGAAAAAAGCTTGGGACGTGTTTCGTCTAGTGTCAATTAAATTCCTCTGGAATATCAGAGTAGACTACAAGAAACTGGTTAAGTACATGTTGTCTCTGCATCACAAACTTGGCTCCAATATGTCCTTAAAGATCCACTTTCTCTATTCCCAGGGGCGGGGGTGGCTCAGTCGGTAGCGCGCCAGGCTCGTAATCTGTAGTTCCCAGGTTCGAGTCCCAGCTGGGTCAGCGTTGAGATTTATCTCCGCAAAACTCCATGCCCACAGTCAGTAGGAGACACCGATGGGCTTGGAAAGACCGCCGTCCGTCGGATGGGACGTTAAGCCGTGGTCTCGTGTGCGGGAGAGCCTTACCCCGTGCACGTTAAAGAACACGCTGAATGGCCGTGACGGGAGGCTACCATCTGTCTCCCAACAGCTGTTCCAGTGGGTCCCCTCCCCCAACCTTCTCTGAACCTTCGGGGTCCATGTGACCTGGCCATTTAGCCCATGGTGTGCAAAAACGTGCCGCTCAGAGGTAAAACAACCCAACCCAAATTCTCTATTCCCACTTAGATTTCTTCCCCGACAACTGCGGCACGGTTAGTGATGAGCACTGTGAACGTTTTTACCAGAACATTGCAACGATAGACAAAAGATACCAAGGAAACTAGTTCACTTCAATGTTGGATGAGTACTGTTGATCGCCAGAGATGATTCTGAGCAGCTGTACAAGCGACGGGCAAAAACGACGTCGGAAGTAGAAGCTGAGTTTTACCGATGCATGTCATATGTACGTATCATTCTATTATATAAGAAATTATTGCGGATTTCTCAGAAATCGTAGCGAATTTTGTGTTTTCATTGTCATATTCGTGTTCAGCACCCTGATATCTTTAAGAAATGGCTACTTTTATCTCAGAGGCATGACTTTTATGAAAATTTGTTGCCCAGTGTAATGAGAACGGGGGGGAGGGGGATTCGAATTGGAGTGAAACAATGTATTTTACCGTTTTAGCTACACTTTGGTTACAGTATATCATCTTAAAATGCATTATTAGCATTCTTTTAAGGGTGATTCAAAACTCTTGGGCCAAACTTTAAGGGGTGACAGAACACACCTAAACAAGTACTTTTCGTCATGCAATGCATGGTTGGAACTCAAGCGGTGAAGCGCTAAGGGTTAGCAGTTACTGTGTCAGGAATGAGTCTGGATCAGGCACACATCTGGTCGGAAAGCGCTCGCGGTACAGTCTTTGGGCTTCCCTTCCAATCCCGTCCACAGCTCTGT
>JAWZYU010001614.1:0-17000 GCA_038380435.1 Ryuthela nishihirai
ATACAATACACTTCAGTGCCATTGAATTAGGGATAAGAGACGTTAATCAAATTCAGTACCGCAAGTCTCGCATTGCGCGCATGTGTGGCTGAAACTCTGGTCATATGTAATTGTCAGCTTTGGCTTCCACAAGCATTCGTCGTAAGAAGCGTAATGGGAAAGGCTTGGGATTTAGATACATTTGAAAGAGGAAAGATTGAAGGTGTCCGACGGATGGGGCACTCGATCTCCGAAATTGTCAACGAACTTAGATTTTCTCACACGACAGTTTCAAGAGTGTTCCTAGAATTTAAAATTCCGGTAAAAAAAAGCACCAGGACAAACTGCAAAGGACAACCAGCCTTTGATCGTGGGCTTCGATGTCTGACCCACAACGTACGGACCGATAGGCTCTAGATATTATCTGAAATCACTTCCCACCTGAACGCGGGTTCCATCTAGGAAGTCAGTGTACGGACCGTGCAATGCTTACTTCAACGTCTGGGCTTCGGAACTACAAGAATCCCAGTTCTAATGGTATGATACCGGGCTCAACGCCCTTCCTGGGCTACAGAACATCGAAACTGGACAATCGAAAATTGGTAACGGATAGCCTGGAGTGATGAATCCCGATTTAAACTTCATCACACCGATGGGAAACTGTAGGTTTAGCGCCAACCCCATATAGCCATGGATCCTGCATGTCAGATACAGTACGAGCTGGTGGAGTTTCAGTGATGGCCTGGGGTGTCTGTGGGACCTTCGGTAGGTGTACCGACGATCTCAATGCATCCCGGTACGTAGAACTACTAGCTGATTGCTAACAAAGTGAAACATCAGAAATTACTTATAGAATATCGAGCATTTGGAAAGGGTTTTATTTGAAGGCTTAAAGGAAACTATATTTAACTTAGTATAGGTATCTATATATGGTCGTCATCATTTAGCTCTCGTCATCATTAGCACCTGTTAATGGCCATCATGCATCTCAATGGACATGACGTCTATTTTCAAGAAACCTGATCATCTCGTAAGTACAGATTTGCTGCTGCATGGTTGCAGAAGCATTCTTCTGACTTTGAAATAATGGATTGGCAACCTAGAAGCCCATATTTAAATCCCATCGAAAATCTTTGGGATACAGTCGAGTGTTCTGGCCCGTGTCCCATCACCGACGACCTTGAGAGAATTGTGGACAACTCTACAGGATGCATGGGTCACTATTCCTGTGGAAACTTTACGCAAGCTTGTGGAGTCCTTGCCTCGTCGTGTTCTGTTGTTATCTGGCCCAGAGGGGGTCCAACACGTTACTAGGTTGCTATCCCTAATTCAATGGCACTTCAGTGTATTTGTAGAGAATATAGTGGTAAATCGATAAACAATTTCAGCATCATTATTAACTCATAAGAATGGATAACTTGTTTTGCCCTTTAGCTTTCTTTAGACAAGTATAAAGGCGGCACTGAAATGTGTAAGTTACATGCTAGTAAGAGCCTCCTACTAGAGGCAACTACATGTAGAGCCCCCTACAAGCACGTAACTAACAATTTCAGTGTCTCCTTTATACTTGTCTAAATAACTCTAACCTGCAAGAAACACGTTATCCATTCTTATGACATTATACTTGCTAATGGCAAAAATTTGCTCTATCCAAGTTCAAATACTACTCAATTCATATCTTCAACTCTCCATTCATCAGGTAGATGACTGCAGCGCCCCTAGATATTTCGAACACTTGTGTCGGGTTTAATCCCAACCAACTCTAACTTCGAATCCGATCTCTAAACCTTAAACTGAAATACGTGAGTGTGACCACCACACCAAACTCGGGCTACTAGTGACGTCACCGGATGTAGAAAAGTGTCCGCGCACACTTTCCGAATACTTCTGCTACTTTGAATCATTTTATTAAGGCCCAATCAACGTCGAGAATTTCTGCTAGTGTCTATACGGATATTGAACAGAAAAATGGAAACAGTTCCATATTTTCTCAATAGTAAATCCTATTGAAAGCTCAATAACTTCTTAAATATGACTTTCAATGGAAAGTGTTCTTAAAGACATATGAAAGATCTCAATTACATCTATCTGAATCACGGTTTAAAAAAAATTTTGTTCAATATTTAAAGAGGTATGAAGCTGGAATATTAATAAGCTCTGAACGTGATTAAAGGTATCATCGGGGCCGGATCTAAGATGGGAGGGGGCAAGGTGGCCATGGCCCTACTCTTTGAGGATGATACTAAGGCTAATAGAGGCAAAAATTATTAAACTTGTTCATATTTCTTGCATTTTTCAAGAACTTTTTAAAGACCTTTGTTTTGTTTTCCTGCTGAGGTTTCGCCTTCCTTACAGGCCTTCTACTATGGCGCATAAACTGACAGGCTCCTGTCAGACCCTAGTGGCAAGCAACGATTTGAAGTGATTTTAATTTTTGTTCTTTCTAGACGGAGGGGAAAATGTTATACTGAAAGGGAAATTGGCTTTTCCCTGCTTGATTGCGATACATGTTCCCCTCCCTCTAATTTTTTCTATTGGTCCTAATATGAATATCACTCTGAGAACAAGGACCAAATTTTTGCTTTCAGTGGAATAGCTCTTGACACTCTACCACAAAAATTTCGAATTTCTACCATAAATAAATCAATTGCAATATTCTTAAAAGTTTCGCCTTTTCCGTAGTCAGTTTTCTCTAACAATGTAAATTAAGCTACCTGTGGATAGGTGTCTCCGTCGACCTGTCAGGGCTAATTCCTTTTCTAGCCACCCGTGTGTCAGAGTATATGCAGAAGGGTAATCTAAGGGACCTGGGTTCGAGTCCCGGGTAAGGCATGGATGTATGTGTCGTTTTTCTGCTGAGGTCCTGCCATCCTCTCCGACCTTCTACTGTGGCATATAAACTGACAGGCTCCTGTCAGACCGCTGTGGCAAGCAGCTGCTTGAGGGGGTATTTATTTTTATATTTATTTATTCTCTCTACCTTGTCAGGGTGTTGCTGCTATCCAAGTGGCGATAAAGACGAACTCAGATTTTACATAATGTTGCGAATTACAAAATGGATAGGCACTGAGCGTGAGTATTAATAACTATATTTTAAAACCAAATACAATACAATGCAAACTGTTACAAAGAAAATATGGATGAAGTACCTTATAAACAATTTATCCACTATCATGCATAAGTCATTAACCTTATTTTACAGAGTATACAATATCTGCTCCGTCTGTTCTACTAAATACTACCTCTTCACTTTGTTTACCATGTCACTTGAATAACTTCAGACGTAAACACACTCTCGTCCTGTGCTAGTTCACTAAACTTATCACACTAGCAAAACGAAACGACCGCCCCCGCCCACATCACATAAAAGATACTTATTTTCACTTAACGCGTACTGACTCAGATCATCTGAACGTCCTTTCAGATCTCAGAACTTTTTACACACTGCACTGCTATATTTTTATTCTTCCGAATCGTTCTAAGTTACAATTCGTTGGCTAATTAAATCTCTCGTAGAAGCACACACGAGGGTTTAAGTCACGTTAAATCACGAAGTCAGCGTTGTTCGTTCATCTGTCGCAACAATATATACACTTTATCTATTTACACAATATCGACCATCTAATGATATACAACAAATTAGTAACTGCCCAGCTGGTACAGTCACTCTCGGCCCCATCGCTAGATTCAAGAACAACCTCAGACAATCCGCCTGACATGCGGAAGGTTTGGTTTTCAGAACGCATCTCTCCCAGTTCAAAACTGTTCTTTCGTTCTAAAAGAGCCGACAGATAAAAAAATAAGAAAAAAAAAACTTTTAAAGACAGAGAAATTAATATAAAAATATTGAACCACCACAATGGAGCTCCCACTGAAATTTTACATAAGTATTCGATAACATTGTTTTTAACTATATCTATGTATTTTCATGTAACGTTATTATTATCCTCTCCTGCAGATAGGTAGATACTTTGCGGATCATAGGACATTTTCAAAATGCAAATGGCTTGAATGTTTATGCAGAAACATCTGTACCGCCTATAGGTATAAAAAAGATTTATTATATAACTTAATGTATAGAATAGTAAAAAATATTATACACATCCATTAATAGACAAATTGATAGATGACTTCAATGACATCACTGTGTTTAATATTCCAGATAAAAATAATTTGGTAAACTTGATAAATAATAATCTTGTGATCACTTTATACAAATACCATGTTGGGTCTCTGCATTCCCGATTCTAAATACTGCTATAAATAGTCTTCAATAAAAAAATTCCACGGCACAAAACCTCTGAAAACACTCTCAGAAATTGACATAGAAAACAATTATAATTTTTTTTTACATATTTGTACAAATTGTTCCTTTTGTAAGAAGAGAAATGAGCTAGCATGAGCCGTTCTATGTCCAGAAGAAAAATATGAATTTAAATTTAAAAATTCTAATCCCATACTAATTGCTGAAAAAAAACTTTTAAAGACAGAAATTAATATAAAAATATTGAACCACCACAATGGAGCTCCCACTGAAATTTTACATAAGTATTCGATAACATTGTTTTTAACTATATCTATGTATTTTCATGTAACGTTATTATTATACTCTTCTGCAGATAGGTAGATACTTTGCGGATCATAGGACGTTTTCAACAACAGGACTTCTACAGCAATAATTCTAGCCATTACTTTGGCACCAAAATTCAAAATAAAAAAATAGTAATTTTTACAGATAGCAAGGCCTCCACTGAAATTATATATAATGACCCTACTAAAAGTAACTTTAAACTATTTATAAATGATATATCAATTTTAATAAAAAATCATATAACAAATAATAATATAATTTATATTCAATGGATACCAAGCCATGTAGGTATAAAATTTAACGAAGGTGTAGATAGAAAAGCAAAAATGGCTATAAATATAAACCCAAACCTTGATACACCATTTTTCACATATATCTATCTAAAAAACAAATTAAGAAAATATATTAAATGAGACACAAGAATGGTATTGAAACAAATGCAAGAAACACTCACAGATACAAAATATCACCTACCATTTCAAAATTTTATAACTATGGTCTTTGTAAGAAAGAAATTAATTTAATGTTAAAAATTAAAACAAACTCAACAATCGCCAAATTATTATTGTATAGAGAAAAAAAAACACTCCAACATGTGAAAATGTAAAATTTATGAAAACTTAGAACGTATAATTTTTCACTGTAGAAATACGAAAAAGGAAGAACACAATATTTTCAATCACTAAACAATCTTAACATTACAATTTTCAACTTTACAAATATTTTGGGACCAGAAAAAAAAATGAAATCAAAATTTATTAACTATTTATTGCATATATTAAAGCTAATAATAATAATGAGAAAAAATATAAAAAAGGAACTTGCCACAGAGGTATGACAGGAGCCTGTCAGTTAATATGCCATAGTAAAAGAATGATAATATAACATTTATACACATAAAATAGTAATCATTAAATGTGCTCTGAATGAGTTTGTGATTAGGTGGATTCCTGATCACAAGACTATTCAATTTGAGATTTGATCAATCATTCAATTTGGGCTCATTTGTTTAAAATTTTGTATAATTATCAAAAATATGAATAAAGATTATTATTATTATTATTATGGGTCAACATGTTGTTTTCTTCGAGAAGTTAGGTTATCTCGTCCAAAGGGAAGTGGATACAATTCCCTGTGCCACGTCTACTCTCTTGTTCCCAGGTAAGGAGGAGCTGGGGCTTTTGCCTCACAGATAAGCTGCCTTTCTGTAATCCATCCACCCAATTCGAAATGAGTCAACTGCTGGCGCTGTTAGTTGGCGAAAAGGACCCTGCTGCGAAAATGGCGATCCTGACTCTTTCCTTTCCGTCGTGACTACACTACCTAAGGATCTGATAAATGCTAATTATATTATTTCATTAATCCAACTAAAAAGGTTTTCGATCTCTTAAAACAAAACAATTGACTGGGGATAAGAAGCCATTTTATTGTTGAATATCAACTTCGTTGGTGGAGGATTCGTTGGATCAACTTTACAAAATAAATACAAAATTATTACAAAAAAAAAAAATAAAATTACAACAAAAATAGCAACTTTACTCCACCAGAATTTCAAATTTATAGCATAAACACATCGTTTGTAATATTCCTTTAAAATTTCGCAATTTCAAACTTTTTTCACTGTTAGAGAGCATAATTTAAACTTTTGAGAGATTTGAAAAGTACGAATTCGTAATATTTCATCGATAACTATCCAACACCTCAAAAAGTTTCATTTTTCTCCAGAAACGAGAAAAATTGGAAGGACAACAAAACGACAAAGTGAAAGATTGTTTCTGTCTTTTTGAAAATGATACAATTAATAACAATTTTTTACTTTTGCTGTATTATTGGTAAAACTTTGTTTATAATCATTAAGTCATTTTCTTCATAATTACAACAGCTTCTTTTTTAAAAACCGAAATATTGTTTCCTTAATAAATTTAATAAGCCGAAAGATTAATTTCATTTTTATTTCAATGAAATATTTTATTTAAATGTGCCTAAATTTCTTAATTCACTGGAGTATACAATAAGAAACTTAAAAATGTTATGTTAAAATGTTAATGTTAAAATGTAATGTTTAAAACTTAAAAACTTTAACTTAAAAATGTTTTACAACTTTTAAGAAATATTTGCGTGCATATTTGTCAAGTTAGACAACATTGAATGTAAGTTTATTATGATTAAAAATTATTTTGACAGCATTTATGTAGGAACTGATATTTGGTAAAACCGCATACCCACAACACGAGGGAGTTAATATTTTTTTATACATTTTATTTTTTATTTATTTAATTTTGTTTAAAAAAATCAAATAATTTTTTTATAAGGTGTAAGAGCTCGGAAAGCTCCTTAGTCTATAGTTGTTCACATATACCTATTGATGGTTCTACTTAGTTTTGTGCTTTTATTGTTTATCTGTTCTTTGTAAAATGCTGTATTGTTAATGTATTTGCCAAAGTGTTGTGCATTCTGTGTTTATTGTCCTCATGTATTTTTTTATGTTATAATAAATTTGAATTTGAATTGCTTGATCTCAGATTTAAGAAAAAATCATGTTGCTATAAATTTTTACGAGTTGAAATTAATCGTTATTATTAGTCGGTACAGGAGGTTGCAGGAAAATATTTTCTATTGCATTACGGATTTATTACTTTTAACATTTCATTTATCGAACAGCATATTTGGTTGAATAAACAATCCTAACAAGTGTAGCAACTGACTACTATCGATTAGCTTATGTTCAAATAATATATAAACTACTCTTAATATGCATAATCAACTCATACGAACCAAAACAAACATTGGACGTCGGGATTTCTTTAGAGACCATTTTCTCCTAATTAACAACCTGAGCGTCGGCAGCGTAGGGGTGGAGTGGAGGTAAAAGGAGTTTGTTAGTGCAAAACTGTAATGCATTCTTGTTACGGAAGAGTTAAGGAAGAAATTTCAAAACGAATTCGCATTTTTGCATAAACCTTTAATTGTTAGGATTTGGGTTAAAGAATAATGATCATCTCTTCATCATATTTTTCGTAAAGCTAAGCGATTTTACGCTTGAATCCATATTACATCCACACAAGTTCTGATCTGGAAGATAAGGGGACTAGGCTACGACCTATATCAAATTACATCCTACTCCACTGTAAAGCAAAAAATAACACGAATGATAGAAAATAATTCCAAAGTATTCCAAAGATTCCAAAGTAAAGGTTTTAATTGTTTGTGGAAAAAATTTCTGCGTTTGAAATGCTGAAGAGAACGATAAATTATCAATGAAGCGAATCATTGCTGTCTTCTTTGGTGACAACTGCTGCATGTGCAACCTCTTGGCCAGCATGTTGCTGGGATATAGCTGTAGAGATCGCGAATATCAACTTGTTTTCGAAAGTCACAGGCTTACAGCATTACTGTTTTGCAGTGGAACATAAGGTCTAAAATTGCATTTCTTTCAATGGAAATTTCACCGTTTCAAGACGTATCAACCTTTGATATTCAGAGTGGTGAAATAGGATAGTTTAAAGGAATATGTCTCAACAGAAAACAGAAAATCGACAGGATGGCTCATATCTCATTGCTGTTCATAGGGCTTGCTTAACCTCTCAGGCGGCACTTTTTGCGACACAACGGTCTAGATGACCAGATCACAATGACCGCAAGAATTCAAAGAAGGTTAGGAGAAGGGGACCCTCTGGACAGATGTTAGGAGTCATACAGAAGTATCCCATCAAAGCCATCCAGCTTGTTCTATAATATGTATAGGGGAATAGCTCTCTTCTGCACATTGGCCCACAGCTCTAAGTCCCACCTGACAAAAGAGCGACTTTTCCAAGCCTATCAGTGTTCCCTTTGTGACTGAGGGCAGGCAGTGGAAGTCAGCGTAGAAAAAATTGAATACTGGCGCAACTGGTAATCGAACCTCAGAACTGAAGATTAGGAGCCTGACGCCCTCCCCCCTCCGCATCTACATCTATTCTAAAGGCCTCATATATACTCATACATTTATACCGTTATATATATACGGTATATATAACGGAATATATATATATGGGAAATTCATTAAAGGGAATTGCCTTTCTGCTTTACAATGGGAAAGTGCATAGTGTGAGGACTCAATATTAACTGTGATTGAAGGAAAGAAGAAACCAAAGCTGTTTTAAGTATCAGTGTATAAGCAGACGATGTTATTTTTGATACTACAGTAGGAGTTTTGTCCACGGCATTGATTTAGCTTATCAGTGCAATAGAATAATAAACAATAAATAGGATTAACTAATTAATAATATTGATTATATTACATTTGGATGAGTTTGTGTTGTTTCAGCCTTTGAACGGCACTTTTTTGTGCAGAATATGCTAAATAAACACATCACAAGGACCTAGGTTCAGAGAAGATTGGGAAGACGACGACTCCCTGGACAGCTGCTAGAAGATAGATGGTAGCCTCCCATAAAATCTGTCCAGTGTGTTCTCTAAGGTTCATAGAGTATTACTCTCTTGCACACTGGGAGAGAGCTTTGCGTTTCATCCGAGCAACGGCGGCCATTCCAACCTCAACGGTGTCCCTTTCTAACTAAGGGCAGGATGGGGAGTAGCGGTGAAAAATTTCAAGGCTAGCACAGTTGAGACTCGAACGGAAACTACAGATTTCCTGCAGATGCCTGACATAAAATGAGTTGTTGGAGCTTGGTTATCGCCGCCCTTCTTTTTAATTGGTGACTTCTGAAGATTTCAAAGGGAGTCAACTTCATTTTACTGAAACATAGCTTGCATAATAAGTGTTTGACAGGTGCTTGTAGGAAATAAGATTTTTGAATAAGATTCATGTTTTAATCGATATGCAAAAGGTAGAAAATATTTTAAACTTTTGATCATTGCATCCATCTTGGATTAATATATCTCTCATCTCATACTCCAAGTGGTTGAAAATTCCGGTTTTTAGAAACATTATTTTTCTTATAAACACATCTCCTATTGCCGAACTATTTGATACAGCAATTTTTAAAATATTTTCAAGAAAAGTATGCATATATAAGTTACGCTTTCTATTAGTAGTAATCATTTTTTAAACTTTTTCGTAAACTTAAAATGATTCAATATTTCAAAACAAAATATTTTGAGTGAAAATAAAGCGATTACCTGATCACAATATACACTAAGTGGAATATATTCTGATATCATGCATTTTTATTTTGGATGAAATAAAATGCTTTGGTTTGAAAAGTGAAAGTGAAAGTTTCTCGTGGTAACTTACAGGTCAGCTGATAATTGACATTAAAGTATAAGAGGAAAAAAGATGTAACACTTCCGAATACGTGATGGAATCAATGTTGTCCATTCTCGAGTTTTCCCTTTGCACTTCCTCGAAACAACTCAGATATCTAATCTGACGGTGTTATCAGTTCCTGGAAAGGAACTAATAAGCTTCAATGGCGTATAAAAACGTAGCTTAGAATTGAATGTCATCGTATCGTCCTTCATCTACTTCACGAAAAACCTTTTCAAGAGGAGCTAGGTGTTCTCAAATTAATATTTATTAAATTTCTACCTAATTTTTCCAGATGGTAAGTAAAACAAATTGCTTAATTTATTTTGCGCAGTTGAATATTGTCTAAAAAGTTCTAGTTTTTAAGAGGTGTCAAGAAATTTATACTTTTTACCTGAAAAAAAGGATTTTTTTCTCGAATGATTTCAAATATGTTATAGTTTGTTTTTACTTACCTTTTCGAGGCAATACTTTCAGAATCTCAAAAACATTATTATTAGCTTTTGTTAGACTTATGAGTTGTAGTTTTACTGAAAGTAATTTATTATTTTCTATTATTCACAAATCCGTCTTGCCTATAGGGTTAGGTTGTTTTACCTGTAAGCTGCATTTGTTTGCACACAAAGGGTTAAATAGCCAGTTCACAGGGACCCCGAGGGCTCAGAGAAGGTTGAGGGAGGGTATCCACTGAACAGCTGCTAGGAGATAGATGGTAGTCTCCCGTTAAGGCTATCCAGCGTGTTCCTTAGTAAATGGCTCTCTCGCACATGGAGACACTGTTTTACGTCCATCTGACGGACGGCGGCCTTTTTTAAATTCATAGTCTCGCATTTAGGGAAAATGAAATTGGGAATGGGAGGAGCAAGTTATTTGTGTGAAAGGTGCGGAGGGGGAATTTGTTTAAGATCAAAACTGAACGGCGTTCCGGTATTATTTCCATCGTTTTAGTGGTGTTTGAAAAGTTCTGGTTAGTAGCATTTTTAAAGATGGAGGGAGGGGTATGCTCCCCCATATCTCTCCCTACATAAATCACGTCTTATTGATTTCCATATGATAGGAAAATGTCGACGATGTCTAAATGAGTAAGAAAAGTTAACAACCTACCATCAACCCACTGAATTTTTTCTTCATTTTTTTCAATAAGTTATGAATGAAATATGGAGTATTTGGAAAAAAAGAAAAGAAAAATAACGAAGACCAATGTGGAGTATGTAGCGTTTTGTGCGTCCTATTTCTTCAATTACCATCATTTGATCTTTATATACGCATACACCGGTCACTGAATTAGAAACCTTTACCGGATGTACGTAAACGTCACTTGCGCAACGTTTATGCAAAATACGTGGTCATGTCCCTCACCACGTGATATAGGCAACTATTTAAGATTGCTGTTCGTCAGTAACGGTCACTGGTGTTGATTACAATGGGGAAAAACAGAGGAACTTCTGGGGTTTGATAAAGGGTTTATTGAGGGTGCCCGTCTGGCTCGAACGACGATTTTCAAAAAAAAAAAGGCACAGCTGATTTGTTTCTCAAAAGTGAGATATCTCGGGTTTTTAATCAGTGGAAAAATAACCCCCATTGCTTGTCTGAGGCGTACGTGTGGCGCGATGAAAATCTGTCAGAAACGAGATCGCCATCGACTGAGAGGTCTTGTACGGAGAAACAGGACTTCCTGTGTGCAGCAGTTGACCGAAGTATTAAATCAGAGATATTCCCGACCTATATCTCAGTGAACTATGCGCATAGAAATGAAGAGGATCGGTATTAGCATTCGCATGCCTATATGGAAACCAATAGTTTCTGCGAAGAATAAGTTTATCCAACAATGCAGAAGGCAGCAAATCCCACTCCTCTATAAAAGCATTTCTCATCTCATGAAAGGTCCTTCGAGGAGTTTAACGATTTGCGACTCGTCTTCCCAAAGCATTCAATGCTTGTTCAATGGGAATTTGGTCTGGGAACTTTGCTAGTCAAATCATTCTCTTGATATCTTCACTCTCAACGCATTCCTTCTCTATCTGAGCTCTATGTGGAGGAGCATTACGAACCATAAAAGTGAATTCTTACCCAATTATACCTCTGAAAAGTCTCATATAAGGCCCTAAGACCTTGTCTCTGTATCTTAGAGCAGATAGAGTCTCTGCTGAGAAGACATGAAGGTCAGTGTGGCCATTAATAGTGATACATCCCAAGACAAACAAACCACTTTTATCAAAACGTTCCCTTTCCACAATATTCAGATGATAACGTATCCCACGGTCCCTCCAGATGCATTTGCTCCGAGAATCACTACACACTTTATCATGATTCTTTCGAAAAGAGAACCTGTCCCCATTGGTCCAATCAAGACCATTAAGCCTTCTCCGTTCTAGTCGTGCCCTCCGATGATTTGTGGGCAGTTGTATGGATTTTAAACTGTGGTCCCGTATGCATTACTGTCATAGCCTGTTCACTTTAAGGAACACACTAAATGGCCTTGATCAGAGGTATCCACCTGTCTTCTAATAACGGTACAATGCGTTACCTTCTCCTTTCCAACTTTGAGTGATAGGGTTGTTGAGTGATTAGCTTATTTTATGAGCAAAAATACAGCTGAGAGAGATGAAACAATCTAATCCATATCTAATGGGTTCCGCTACAACCTGCTTCTCGTCTGCGTGGAGATCTACCAACCCTGAGGGATCAAAGTTCAGCCCTTGTGGCTCAATCCTTTTCTCCCATAGTTGGGAAGTACTACTGTTCAACTGAGTTACAGACATCCTGCGGCTTTGTCCAAAGGAAATCTACTCCTAAAATGTTCAGTGAAGTAATGAGAGACTATTGAATCCTAGTATCACTTGTGCTTGTAGCTGTACCTTTTTTTGTAATATATAGCTGAACATATTTTTAAAATATTTGAAAACAGAAGAATAGTTTGAAATAACGTACAAATATATTTCGGAATATAAAAGTAACTTCAAAGTTTATAATTTAGTGAATAGAAATTAGCTGAAACCGGAAACTGACCTACCTCGGTTGCGGTAGGCTGAGTGTTTTCGTATTTCGAATTTGCCGCTAGGTTTTTGAGTGTGATCAGGTTGGGTTGCTTTACCTCTGAGCGGCATTTTTTTTAAGCAATGGGCTATATGGCCAGGTCACAAGGACTGAAGACTCAGAGAAGTTTGGGTGGATGGGACACACTTGACAGTTGTTAGGAGATAGATAATGACCTTCCGACAAGGTCATCGAGCGTGTTCTTTAACGTGCAGAGGGTATGACTCTCCCGCATATGGAGCCATGCTTTTAAAGCCCATCCGAGAGATGTCAGCCTTTCCAAGCCCATCTGTATCTCCTACTGATTGAAGTCAGGGCGGGGATTTAGCGGAGATAAATCTCAACATCTGGGTCTCGAATCTGGGAACTTCAGATTACCAGCTTCGCGCGATACCGACCGAGCCATCCCCATCATGACTTTTTGCCATCACTGTTACGAATGTATGCCACGGAAATTCAACAGGGAAAGTTCTTTACGATTTTAACAGAGTAACAACGTATAAAACACTTTCAACTATCTTCCCTCTTTACAGAATTAACAAGTAATTTTGACGCAGACAGAGCATTTACATAACCTGAATACAAATAAAGGTGATGTCGAATTTATCTGCATTTTGTTGTTCTTAGAAATGCTTTAATTACTTAGAATGATTGAATAATGATAGATAAGATGCCCATTTCATGTTGTGATAATAATATATTCCAATTGTTCTTAATTACTTGTGTTTCAGAGAATGAAGCTCTGTTTGGTTATCGCAATAATTCCAGCAACTCTTGTTCTGGGAAACATTTGCCCAGATTCCTCTACCTGCCCAGGCGGTAAGTACTAGACGATGCAACTCATGAATATAAGAACAGCTATTTCTTACAGATAATAAATTACTTACAAAGTTATATTTTATACACAAGAAAGTAGGGATGGCTCAATTAGTAATTTTTTAGTATTATGGTGTTGCCAAGTTGGAACATTTCCCCTAACATCAGATTCCAATATACGACGTCAGATGATACGTTCAGCTCTCTTTCCATATCCAAAAGAGCCTCCATATCGAAAAAAATAATATTTGCATATACAGGGTGATTCAGAATTCATCATCAATATTTGGTGGGGAGGTAGGTAATAAGAAACGAAGGAGATTTCACATAGGAAAGCATGGGCGCATATGCCATGTAGTAGGGCAAAATGACCCCAGTTCAATGATGGAAAGAACACATAAGAAGGAAGTGGTAAGGAAAAAACATTTATTATCTTACATGTAACATTTCTTTGCATTGGTTGTACAGACTTACAAGAGGTGCTCGAACTGCCGACCATGTGCTAGAATGCATGACTCACAACGGCGTTGCATGGACAGCCGGACCCTGTGGAAGATCTGTGTCTGGCTTTTCCCGGATGTTTGAGGCACAAACTGATATGCGTGCTACAAGATCCATAGCACTATCAACAGGGGTCTCGTACACCATGTTTTTCATAGAACCCCATACAAAGAAATCGATTGGAGATAAATCCGGTGAACGTGGTGGCCAAGAAACCGGTCCACCACGGCCAATCCATTGACCACCAAACTGTCTGTGTAGGTAAGCACGCACAGCATTTGCGAAATGTGCAGGAGCGCCGTCATGCTGGAACCACATTCGCCGGAGACTACCATCAGGAACCTCGTTCAGAAGATCCGGTAACATAGTCTGAAGAAATGTTAGGTACTTGGCACCGTCCAAACGGGATGGTAGTAAATACGGGCCCAACAAACAGTCACCGACAATCCCAGTCCACACATTGACAGCAAAACGTTGTTGCGCAGCTCCAGGTCTTGTACCGTGTGGGTTCTGATGAGCCCACACATGCCAATTGTGTGTGTTGAAGACACCCTCTCGAGTGAACAACGCCTCATCGGTGAAAAGAACATACGTTGGGAAATTGGGATCAACGGCTGTTCTCTGCATGAACCACTGACAAAAAATAACACGCTTGGGATGGTCGTCTGCTGCCAATAATTGCACTCTTTGCAGATGAAACGGATGTAACCCTTCATCGTGTAATATCCGCCACGCTGTTGCTTGCGAAATTCCAAACTGCCTAGCCATACCTCGTGTGCTAGCACCAGGTTGTTCCTCGATTTCCTGTAGGACAGCTTCCTCTACTGCTACTGGCCGTGCCGATCTGAGCCTCCCTCGATTAACATTACTAGCAGCAAACGATCCTGTTTCACGCAGTTGGCGATGAATATGTGAAAACATTTGATGCTGTGGCACACGGCAGTTTGGGAAGCACGCTGCATACAATTGCCTGGCTCGAAGACATCTTTCTCCTGCCGCACCGTAAGTTACATGCATATCTGCACATTCATTCCACGTATACCGGTTCATGTTACTTCTGCAAATTCACCTTGTCGAATGACAACTGACTGCACGCGTCAAACAGCTGTGCTTCTGTATGAGAGGTGTGTACACACAGCGCCCTCTACACCACCATGCGTTCGTCTGCCCCCATACTTTCCTATGTGAAATCTCTTTCTTTTCTTATTCCCTTCCTCCCCACTAAATATTCATGATGAATTCTGAATCACCCTGTATACAAGGGTTGGGATTTTATCCTTTAGGTTTTTTTCCTTTTATTTAATGCATAGCTATCGCGATGGCACAAAATCTCACTTAAACTAAGGGAAATTTTTAGTTATATTTGGCATTGAACTGTTACAGTTCTCTCTGAAAGTGCATTTAAATTAGAAGAGCTTTGCGGTTTTGATACCAAATTGAAAAAATTAAAAGATTAATTGTGAAATATATGATGTATTTCGTTTTATACAGATAATTTTCAATCATCTGAAATGTACAGAAATCCAACCATACTGAACTATTTAATTCTCCACACACCCAACTATAAGGAGCAATTCCACTCGTAAGTCATTGCATCCAAATCCGTAAAATCCTGCTTGACATTTTTCAACCACCTCAATCTATGTATATATAATATAACCTTAAAGAATGTTATTGGTAGAGCTATTTCTAATCTGAATATATTCATACGAACATGTCCAACCCAATGCAGAAAAATATTCTGTTTAAAGGTATTTGATAACTTCGTTTAGCTTCTCCATTATTTACATAAATTTAGTTAAATTTCCTACTACTAATATGATAGCTGAACATGTATAATTTTAAAAATTAGGACTGCTGTTATATTTATGACAAAGATTTAACTTGCATTGTGAGAGCAAACATTAAAGAGGACCAAACGTTTACATATAAGGTTTTAGATACATCACCTATTTTTCCAGTTGATGTGCAGATTTGTAAAAGTAACTATATTTCCATTAGCCTCGTGTCTTATTTAACATTGCTAAACTTAAAAATCTGCTGAAGATATCATTTTTAAAGCACTTTAACCTAAACAATTAACAAGTATTCGTGAGTTGAGTTTTGTCTATATTTATCTGCAATCTTATGCTATTCCCAGGGACATTAACAGCAGTGGTGAAACTGTTCATTTCGTGAACCTCATTAGTCCAGAAGGCTAAATTATTAACATAATATGGCAGACCTTTCAGACTCATCTACAGCCTTATTGCAAAGCAGCTTTCATCATATCATAATCGACCACCAAATATATATATATTTTGCCTTCTCTTGCCGTAATGCTGAATTAAGCTTTGCACACTTGCAGGTTCATCATCTCCCATATAAGATTCAGTGCTGTTATCAAGCATCATTATTGTGATAATATGCATTTCAGGTATTGACCATCTCCCATACTAGACTCATTGCTATTATCAACCGTCATCATTATGATAATATGCATTTCAGGTATTGACCATCTCCCACAAAAGACTCATTGCTATTATCAACCGTCATCATTATGATAATATGCACTTCAGCTATTGATCAGATCTCACAATCAGCCATATATTTTATCCATTAAGTATCATATTAAATCGCCCTCTTTAAATCTAAAAAGCGAGTCACTTCAGATTTTTGTAAATCTAAAGTTTTCTCAAGATATACCTGAGAGAAAAATATCGCAGACAAATACTTCTTTTGAACCTAGAGTATTCGTGTCAGATTAGTCCATTAATCAAATGCTTAATTGAGATCATCACATCTATATTTAGCAGCTCTAAGAGGAACAGAAAGCACAGCAATGCTTCT
>JAWZYU010001615.1:0-17000 GCA_038380435.1 Ryuthela nishihirai
CACCTGCTTAGGGTACCAAGGGAAGTGAGGCACCGAGGATTTTTCCCCTAGCAATAATGCCCTTACCTATCAATTCTTTCACTGACACACTCGACTTTTGTCGTTACTTTTTCCATTGTCCTTATCTGCAGTGTTCGACTTTAATCTGAATTCTAAAAAAAAAAATATTGAAGGTGACAGTCAAATCGCAATAGCATCCGTACCTCTGAGGGATGGACACGGAACCTGCTGATGGCTAAGGGAGTGAAGCAGGGTTGCCCCTTAAGTCCCCCGATGTTTAATCTGGCATTAGAGCCTATTATTAGAAGCATTATTAGGCGTAAGGATTGGGCTTATCGTTTACTGGGGCAGGACATCCCCATTTTAAATTTTGCAGATGACATGGTGATAACTGCGAATTCACCGGCTGCACTACAGATGCAATTAAATCTCCTAAGTCAGTGCTGCCGTCGGGCAGGCTTAACATTTAATCAGAATAAATGTAGTACACTTCACCTTGATTGTAGAAGGAAGATTGGGGTGGTGAATACCCTTTTTTACATCTATGGAAAACCTTGTGGCATTTTAAAAGACCAGGAGTCTACAAGATATCAGGTATTTTAGCAGGCTTCCGAAACGATCCGACACCCTATGAAAAAATCTCTAGTGCTATGAGCGATATAATGTTGATCAGTTCGGCTCCACTGACTCCATGGCAAAAGGTCCATGCGGTAAAGACGTTTGTACTGACCAGACTTGACTATTCTTGTTTAAATTCTCCTATTATGAAGAAGCATCTGACAAATTTGGACAGGACCTTACGAAAGCAAGCTAAAATATGGTTGAATCTGCCGCAGCGTGCGAGTCCGGAATTGCTGTATTTCCCGACTAATATGGGGGGTCTGGGTCTTGCAGTGATTATATAGATATTTTGTGTGTAGTACACGGGTTCAAGTTAATAAACTCAAGTTGTTGTTGTTGTTGTTTTACCTCTGAGCGGCACTTTTTTGCACACCATGGGCTAAATGGCCAGGTCACATGGACCCCGAAGGCTCAGAGAAGGTTGGAGGAGGGGACCCACTGGAACAGCTGTTGGGATGTTGATGGTAGCCTCCCGTCAAGGCCATCCAGCGTGTTCTTTAACGTGCACAGGGTATGGCTCTCCCGCACACGGTCCACGGCTTAACGTCCCATCCGACGGACGGCGGCCTTTCCAAGCCCATCGGTGTCCCCTACTGACCGTGGGCAGGGCGGGGAATTTTTGCGGAGATAAATCTCAACGCTGACCCAGCTGGGACTCGAACCTGGGAACTACAGATTACGAGCCTGGCGCGATACTGACTGAGCCACCACCGCCCCAATAAACTCAAGAGATCCGCTCGTTAAACGAATAGCGATGGATTCAATAACATGCACTGTCAAAAGGAAAATTGGGGATCTCCCAGCGACACAGGACCTGGTGGACTATCTAAACGGAGTGTCAACAGGACGTTTCTTCCGGGAAAGTGGAGACATCTCTACAATTTGGTCGAGGATGAGGGCCGCCTCAAGGAGGCTTGGGAAAAGATTGGGAATGAGGTGGGCCCCCTCTTCCTCTGCAAGCGGCCTTGAATTGAGAATTTGTGCTAAAAATGACGAGGTGTGGACCTGCTCTGATACTGAAGGAAAGCACTTAATCAAACACCTGAGATTCTCCAATGCATTGTGTTACCTGAGTTCCCTGTGTAAGAAGAAGGACCAGGGTAAAACTGCTATCTGCTTCTCGTCACATCCAGCGTCAAATCACTTTGTTAAATTTAGCGATTATACCAGATTCTGCGACTGGCGCTTCGTTTTTAGAGCACGATTGGGATGTTTGAATTTGAATGGCTCAAAGGGGTTCGGCAATGGTGATAAACGCTGTAGGAGATGTGGATACGGGTTCGAGACCATACCGCATGTCTTAAACCATTGCAAGCCTCATGCGGCGGCCTGGCAGCTACGCCATAACGAGATTCTTGAGCGGATAAGAAAGGCATTGCCAAAGGGGACGAAGGATATATGTTGCAACAAGAGCTTCCCAAACATCCAAGAGAACCTACGTCCGGACCTTCTATTCACCGGTAAAGACGGAGTCATTCACATAATAGATGTCACGGTGCCGTTTGAAGATGGTCCTTCTTCATTTGAATTGGCAAGGAAAAGAAAAGTGGAAAAATATCTGCCTATTGTCAACCATTATAATTCACTAGGAAAATTAACAATATTCCTCTGAAGTAACGGGTCGAGACCTCTTCCGATACTTTCAACGTGTAATTCTTCCAGAATATAATCGGAAAACATTTGTTTGAGATCTCTGGCTCTATTAGAACAAGAGATCTCTTCACCGAAAGATAAATTTAGACTTATTTTCAATTTTCTCACCTTAACCCGTCCATACAGTCTCTTGCAAACCTTGATTATATATATATTATAATGCTGGAATTCCTGCGTGAGGACATCAAGAGAATAAACTCAACGTAGCGTCGTTGAGTTTCATGTACCTGCAGAGAGAAAATGATTAGTAGGATTTTTTGAAGAAACTAGGTTAATTGAGAAACGCAGGGCCAACAATATCAGACACATGATAGCAGGCATGGGGCAAAGACCTGTTCCTCCACTGCTACAGGTTGAAGTGATCCATGTTGGTAGGAACTTCAAGCACCACCGTTTTTAAGTGGACTTTTTCAAGAGCCGTAAGACCTGTCTGTGACACATTACTCCAATTTAGGATTAGCGATACCCAACTAGCTAAGTGAGGGTTCAGGTATCTGTGATGGCCTCTGATTAGGATTATCCACCAGCTGATATAAGGTATCTCGTGCCTCTGTTCACTTAGGGATAGCAACCCACAAGGAAACAGAAAACACAGCAGCAATTTCTCTCTCAACAGATGCCCACCACTGCATCAAGTCCAGAATTCATAATCAAGCTCAAAGCCGTAAACCAGTCCAGTCTCGTAGGCGTAAATGGTCATCACCAAGAAGCTGTGAAGTTGACCATTCCTCAACAGGGCCGGAAAAAAGAAAAAAATGTGGCCATAGATGACCAGATCAGTAGGGTACACTGGTCTGACAGATTTCCATTTGTGTTTCATCCGAAAAAAGAATATCTCTTTTGAAAAAAAACTTTTTGAAAGGTATAGTCGCTCAAAAAAGTATCCGAACGTTACGGTTGATTACAGAATTCAGAAAAAATATCTGGCAACGATTTTTTTAGAAATTAATGATCTGGCAACCTTCGTGTACGTATTCGAAGGTTGCCAGTTTACTAATTTCTAAAAAAAATCGTTGCCAGATATTTCTTCTGAATTTTGTAATCAACCATAGCGTTCGGATACTTTTTTGAGCGACTGTACTAACGGCATGATCCAATGGAAGGCAGAGTAAGACATTATGTGCTAGACCCGGACTGTTGTATGCATCATGCCAGTTTATGCATAGGCAACATTTAGAGACCATATACATTAGTGGAGAAAATTTGCAATGCAGGCCAATTTGTGATCCGAACCTGGTAACATCAGAATCACATAGGAAGGATAGTATCAGTAGCTGTAGTGATGATAATGCAACATTCGTTAGTGAAAGCATGAAAATATCGTTGATGAAAATTCGTTTTTTTAAAACTTGAATGTATCATTAAGATACATCCGTGATATATAGTCCTTGTTTATCTGTCGAAATCGTCTTAGTTATTGAACGAAAGACACATAATTCTATTAAATTAATATATATATTTTGTGGTAGTTTAACTCTGAAAATACCAATTACTGGATAATTCAGAAATGTAACAGTTATACAGGGAAATCTCATTTAATGCGGGAGATGAGTTCCGGGAAGATCATCGTTAAACGAATTTCCTTGTAAAACGAAGGAATTTTTTATTTGTTTGTATTTTCGCCTATCTTATTGATTTTTTATCATTTTCTTGGTTTTGTAATGGATGTCTTATTTCAACAATAATAATTATAATTCACAATATTTATTGAAAGATTACGTAAATGCGTAATTGTGTATATAAATATGTACAGTCGCTCAAAAAAGTATCCGAACACTATGGTTGATGGCAAAATTCAGAAAAAATATCTAGCATTGATTTTTTTAGAAAATAGTCATCTGGCAACCTTCGTATCACGTGACACTAAGGTTGCCAGATCACTAATTTCTAAAAAAAACGTTGCCAGATCACTAATTTCTAAAAAAAGTTGCCAGATATTTTTTCTGAATTTTGTAATCAACCGTAGTGTTCGGATACTTTTTTGAGCGACTGTACATATATGTGATCGATTAATTAATTTACAGTTTATTTCTTCATAAGGAACGAAACTATCTGGTTTGCATTGCTGGACTCTGTTTTGTGCCGGGGCGGGGGTGGCTCAGTCGGTAGAGCGTCAGGCTCGTAATCTGCAGTTCCCAGGTTCGAGTCCCAGCTGCGTCAGCGTTGAGATTTATCTCCGCTAAATTCCCCGAACTGCCCACGGTCAGTAGGGGACACCTATGGGCTTGGAAAGGCCGCCGTCCGTCGGATGGGACGTTAAACCGTGACCCCGTGTGCGGGAGAGCCATACCCTGTGCACGTTAAAGAACACGCTGGATGGCCTTGACGGGAGGCTACCATCTGTCTCCCAACAGCTGTTCCAGTGGGTCCCCTCCCCCAACCTTCTCTGAGCTTTCGGGGTCAATGCGACCTGGCCATTTAGCCCATGGTGTGCAAAAAAGTGCAGCTCAGAGGTAAAACAACCGAATCCAACCCTTGAAATCTGGCCTTCATTCTAGGCTTCAAAAAGTTAATATAAATAATTTTTGGTCTGTAACTCAGAGAAGGTTAGGGGAGGGCACCCACTGGAACAGCTGTTGGGAGACAGATAGTAGCCTCCCGTCAAGGCCATCCAGCATGTTCTTTAACGTTGGGTTGTTTTACCTCTGAGCGGCACTTTTTTGCACACCATGGGCTAAATGGTCAGGTCACATGGACCCCGAAGGCTCAGAGAAGGTTGGGAGAGGGGACCCACTGGAACAGCTGTTGGGAGACAGATGGTAGCCTCCCGTCAAGACCATCCAGCGTGTTCTTTAACGTTGGATTGTTTTACCTCTGAGTGGCACTTTTTTGCACACCATGGGCTAATTGGCCAGGTCACATGGACCCCGAAGGCTCAGAGATGGTTGAGGAGGGGACCCACTGGAATAGCTGTTGGGAGACAGATGGTAGCCCCCCGTCAAGGTCATCCAGCGTGTTCTTTAACGTGCACAGGGTATGGCTCTCCCGCACACGGGGCCACGGCTTAACGTCCCATCCGACGGACGGCGGCCTTTCCAAGCCCATCGGTGTCCCCTACTGACCGTGGGCAGGGCGGGGAATTTTACGGAGATAAATCTCAACGTTGACTCAGCTGGGACTCGAACCTGGGAACTACAGATTACGAGCCTGGCGCGCTGCCGACTGAGCCACCCCCGCCGCTGAGGTCCTGCCATTCTCTCGGATCTTCTACTGTGGCATACAAACTGACAGGCTCCTGTCAGACCTCTGTGGCAAGCAGCTGCTTGAGGGGGTATTTATTATTTATTTATCACTTTTCCCTCACACATTTCCTACAAACACTTCCTCCTTCTTTCTTTTTAATAACACTATCGATTATATTTAACTTATACGTGTCACACTATCGATCGTTTTGCTCACACTTCCCTTTCGTACACTTGATATTTTTCAATCAGAATTATTTGATTACATTCATTGGGACTCTATTTCCTAAATTTCATTCTCATTATTAACAATACTTTGCCTCTCACACCAAACTCAAGTAGCAGAGTTTTGAATCTTCTCGCAAATATCGGTGATTTGCCTGATCATGAAAATGATCTGGCAACCTTCGTGTACTGTACACGAAGGTTGCCACATAATTAATTTCTAAAAAAATCATTGCCAGATATTTTTTTCTGAATTCTGTAATCCACCACCACCACCACCACCACCATCATCATCATCATCATCATCATCATCATCATCATCATCATCATCATCATCATCATCAAGCAGCCATGGGTTACGGAGGTCCAACAGACCGTACAATTTAGTTCTCCAAGCAAGTCTATCCTGAGCTACATCTACAGCATCTGGCCACTGCACACCAATTCTAACAAGGTCCTGTTTGACATTGTCTGCCCACCGCATCCTAGGTCACCCCTTCTTTCTGAGGCCTTTAGGCACACTGTTCATAACCCTATTCGCCAATCTATAATTATTCATACCGGCAACATGGCCAAACCAACGGAGTCTCTCTCTGCACAATATGCTGCTTAAAGGAGGTTGCAGACTCCTTTGCCTAACCTCATCATTAGTTACAAAGTTGAACCACCTAATGCCCAAGATACTGCGTAAGCATCTGGAATCAAAAGCATCTAGTTTCCTGTTATCTTGTTTACAAAGTGTCCAAGTTTCACTACCATAACTAACCCTAGATAGAACCAAACTATTATACAGTCTAATTTTAGTCTTTAGGTGTATACGCCTATTTCTCCACAATCTCCATAGATTCTTAAAAGTCCCGGCAGCAATCCCTATTCGTCTGTTAATCTCATGCCGCACATCACCATTATCAGTTACATAGCTCCCAAGATAATTAAACTGTGACACCTGCTCAAGACTGCAACCATTCAGATTAACTGAATCACAGCCTGCCTGACCAATTTTCATCACTTTAGTTTTCTCTCTGTTTATAACCAAACCTACTCTACTACCAGTCTCATCAACAGCTCGAATGAAAGAGTTCATCTCATCAACAGCTCGAATGAAAGAGTTCATCTCATCAACATCATTTGCCAAAAGGGCTAAATCATCAGCATAATCTAAATCAGAAATGTTTGTATCTCCAGCCCATTTAAGGCCAAAATCTTTCCCTTGAAGTGAATTTCGCATAACATAATCAATAACCAAGCTAAAGAGAAAAGGAGACAAAATGCACCCTTGTCGAACACCAGAAGCAATGCTAAACCAATTGCTACAAGCCTTACCAACCCTCACACATGACTCAGTGTTATTATAGAGAGCTTTCATTATGTTAACTAACTTGTCTGGTATACCATATGATCTCACAATCAACCACAAATTATGACGATCAACAGAGTCGAAAGCCTTTTTGAAATCAACAAAGCTAGCAACCAAAGGTTTCTGAAACTCTAAACATTTCTCAAGAATCTGCCTAACTGAAAATATCTGATCCACACATCTCCTACCACTTCTGAATCCACATTGCTCATTAGCAATTGACTGTCAACCAGATTCTTAATTCTATTAAGCACAATCATGGAAAGAACTTTACCTGGAACAGAGAGCAGACTGATACCCCTATAGTTATCACAAAAACTGCGATCACCTTTTTTGAAAATAGGGATAACAATAGCTCTGGTAAAATCCTTAGGAACCATGCCTTTATCATAAAAGATATTGAGAATTTCAGTCATCCAAGTGGTAACCGAAACATTCGCAGCTCTAAGCATTTCGGTAGTAGTTATGTAGTTTAAGTATTTTTATGTAGTTTAAGTTTAGAAACAGCCAAAATAACTTCAGATTGTGTTATAGGGCCAACATTAAAGCCACCAATGCATCTATCATCATTGCAAACAATGGGAGTAGAACTAACTACATTGTTTAGAACATCACTGAAATGCTCAGCCCACCTACCCATGACAGAATCCTCCCCTTCTATAACCTTACCTTGTTTATCCTTCAATCCCTGTATACCTGTCCGTTTCTACAACACAAAACATTAACTATCTGGTACAGCTCTCTGCTGTTGTGCTGTCTAACTGCTTCCTCGGCTTTGTCAGCCAAGCCATCAAGCCAAAGTTTTTTATCAGTAGCTAACTGATCCTTTACACGTTTATTAAGGTCTCTGTAATGCTTTCTATTAGGACCAGTAGGGTACTGATTAAGGACATTCCTGCAGTTCTTTCTTTCCGGAATAAGCTCAAGTGCCTTATCACTCAGATAATTCTGCCTCTTCTGCTACTTTTTTCCTAAAAGAATACTGTTAGTGTCCAAAAAAGCCTGTTTAAAATGATCCCATTCTTCCTCAACTTCAGTAGTAAGCAAACCATGATTGTCATAATGACTAAGTAACCTATCATGGTAAGCTTTGGCTATAACTGGGTCTTTCAGAGCTTCAGTATTAAAAGGAAATTTTTAACCCTAGCACAACACTTTTTAAGTTTAAGTTGCAAGACACTTTTAACAAGGTAATGGTCAGATCCAATTTCCTATGTGCCCTGGTATTTCTAACAGAACTAGCCCATTTGCTGTTAATTAATATATAATCAATCATATTCCTATGCAGCCCATCAGGTGAAACCCATGTGTACTTACGTATGTCGCGGTGTTTGTAATATGTGTTAGTTATTCTGAAACCATTGAGTTTACTTACCTGTAGGAGACGTTGCCCATTGCCATTGCAGCTACCAATACCAAAAGGGCCTATTACTCCTCCCCAAAGGTGAGAGTCAGTACCAACTTTGGCATTGAAGTCACCAAGAACAAGGGTAATATCTCCTTTCTTGACAGAATTCAAAATATCCTGAAGTTGTCTGTAAAACCTATCCTTCTCATCCTCATCGGCATCCTCAGTGGGAGCATAACAGCAGATAACATTCAGGTCTTTAACGCTTGTCTGAAATTTTGCTGTAAGAAACCTTTCATTAATGCACTCATATCCTAGAAGAGCATCGCTAGCGTGTCTGCTGAGAAGCAGACCCACGCCTTGGTGATGCTTATTGTCGTCCCTCCCTGAAAAGAGAAATTTAAGATTATTTTTAAGAATCTGACCTTTATCTGTCCATCTGGTCTCTTGCAAGCCGAGAATATCTAAATTATAACGGTGGAATTCTTGTGTGAGGACATCAAGAGAAAAAGCTCTGTGCAGAGTCCTCACATTCCAACTACCTATGGAGAGAAAATGGTTAGTGGGATGTTTAAAGAAACTACGTTTATTGAGAGAGGGAATGCCGACAATATCAAACAGAACCCTAATCGCAGATATCAGACAAAGACCCGTTCCCCCACTGCTAAAAATAAATGTACTTCTAGTATACCTCAAATCCCATGATTACCACAAACACTGAGGAATATAATGAGATCACATTACTTTAAAATTCCAGCGAAAGCAGCTAGTAACGTATTTAATGTGGTAAAAAAATCGAGATCTTAAAGAGGAAACAGGTGGCGCTTACAAAATCCCAGTTTACCTAATGATAATAAATTCCGACCTACTATGGTAAAAGTAGCGCTCTGCAGCCATATGAATAAAACAACACCAAAACGTTATTTAACAACAAAATTTATTGCAATTGTTTTGGAACTATTACGAGACATATGGTTCCCCCTTGATGGTCATCCAGCATGTTGGGTTCTTTCACCTGCACAGGAACGTGACTCCCTTACAGACGGAAACGGCTTAACCTCTCATCAGAGGGCGGGGGTGGCTCAGTCGGTAGCGCGCCAGGCTTGTAATCTGTAGTTCCCAGGTTCGAGTCCCAGCTGGGTCAGCGTTGAAATTTATCTCCGCAAAATTCCCCGCCCTGCCCACGGTCGGTAGGGGACACCGATGGGCTTGGAAAGGCCGCCGTCCGTCGGATGGGACGTTAAGCCGTGGCCCCGTGTGCGGGAGAGCCATACCCTGTGCACGTTAAAGAACACGCTGGATGGCCTTGACGGGAGGCTACCATCTGTCTCTCAACAGCTGTTCCAGTGGGTCCCCTCCCCCAACCTTCTCTGAGCCTTCAGGGTCCATGTGACCTGGCCATTTAGCCCATGGTGTGCAAAAAAGTGTCACTCAGAGGTAAAACAATCCAACGTTAAAGAACACGCTGGATGGCCTTGACGGGAGGCTACCATCTGTCTCCCAACAGCTGTTCCAGTGGGTCCCCTCCCCCAACCTTCTCTGAGCCTTCGGGGTTCATATGACCTGGCCATTTAGCCCATGGTGTGCAAAAAAGTGCCGCTCAGAGGTAAAACAACCCAACGTTAAAGAACACGCTGGATGGCCTTGACGGGAGGCTACCATCTGTCTCCCAACAGCTGTTCCAGTGGGTCCCCTCCCCCAACCTTCTCTGAGCCTTCGGGGTTCATGTGACCTGGCCATTTAGCCAATGGTGTGCAAAAAAGTGCCGCTCAGAGGTAAAACAACCCAACGTTAAAGAACACACTGGATGGCCTTGACGGGAGGTTACCATCTGTCTCCCAACAGCTGTTCCAGTGGGTCCCCTCCCCCAACCTTCTCTGAGCCTTCGGGTACCATGTGACCTGGCCATTTAGCCCATGGTGTGCAAAAAAGTGCCGCTCAGAGGTAAAACAACCCAACGTTAAAGAACACGCTGGATGGCCTTGACGGGAGGCTACTATTTGTCTCCCAACAGCTGTTCCAGTGGGTCCCCTCCCCCAACCTTCTCTGAGCTTTCGGGGTCCATGTGACCTGGCCATTTAGCCCATGGTGTGCAAAAAAGTGCAGCTCAGAGGTAATAGAATCCAATCCAATTCATTTCAAACTCCCCTAAACACATGTAGCAGCAGCGCCATTATTTACGGCGTGGGTTTTTAATTTTGTGCGAAAACACAATTTGGTGTTATTTATTTTGCAACGATAAAGAAAGTAAAAATATAATTAAAATAGGTATGGGTATTCTGGTTAAATAAATAATAAATTTCGAAACGAATTCAATAAATATTAATGTGATATACGTTTTTAAAACTTTCAATATAAATAACACAGGAATCAAAATGTTAAATTTTAAATATGTTCTATCTCAGGTTTCGCTCTCTGATGAAACAAATAACATTCTAAAAGAATCCATATCCATTAAAAGTTCGCTTTAAATGGTCAAAAGAGAGAGAGAGCATACGATCGCTCTTAAACCGTAAATGCTGAAAAATGGCTTTTTTTTTTTAACTAGTGAAAAGGTTTTTGAAAATGATGTATGAAGGTCATTCAAATGAGGTGAGAGTTGGGTTTGGTTGTTTTACCTCTGAGCGGCACTTTTTTGCACACTATGGGCTAAATGGCCAGGTCACATGGACCCCGAAGGCTCAGAGAAGGTTGGGGGAGGGGACCCACTGGAACAGCTGTTGGGAGACAGATGGTAGCCTCCCGTCAAGACCATCCACCGTGTTCTATAACGTGCACAGGGTATGGCTCTCCCGTACACGGGGCCACGGCTTAACGTCCCATCCGACGGACTGCGGCCTTTCCAAGCCCATCGGTGTCCCCAACTGACCGTGGGCAGGGGGGGAATTTTGCGGAGATAAATCTCAACGCCGACCCAACTGGGACTCGAACCTGGGAACTACAGATTACAAGCCTGGCGCGCTACCGACTGAGCCACCCCCGCCCCAATGAGGTGAGAAAAAGTCTGAAAAGAAGAGTAAATCTTTTATCGACCTGCTAAACTTTGACAGGCCTAGTGAGACATTTGTTCCAACATGAGATTAGTGACCTGACACTCTCCTTGAGTGACTTATGCTTTGCATCAGAGATTCTGTGATAATATATTGCTCCTCTTCCTTTCACTTCAAATTCCATCTTCTCATGAAGTGATTTTAGATAAAGAAATTCCAAATGAAAATACAAGATGCCAGTTACTCTACCTAATGATAATAAATTCCGATCTCGTCGTAACCTAGGGGCGGGGGTGGCTCAGTCGGTAGCGCGCCAGGCTCGTAATCTGTAGTTCCCAGGTTCAAGTCCCAGCTGGGTCAGCGTTGAGATTTATCTCCGTAAAATTCGCCGCTCTGCCCACGGTCAGTAGGGGACACCGATGGGCTTGGAAAGGTCGCCGTCCGTCGGATGGGACGTTAAGCCGTGGCCCCGTGTGTGGGAGAGCCATACCCTGTGCATGTTAAAGATCACTCTGGATGGCCTTGACGGGAGGCTACCATCTGTCTCCCAACAGCTGTTCCAGTGGGTCCCCTCCCCCAACTTTCTCTGAGCCTTCGGGGTCCATGTGACCTGGCCATTTAGCCCATGGTGTGCAAAAAAAGTGCCGCTCAGAGGTAAAACAACCCAATCCAACTCGTCGTAACCTAAGTCGTGTTATCCAGTATGCAACCGGTTTCGAACCCATAAAATAAATAGTATCGTGTCAAGACCTTCTCCGATACATTCAACGTGTATTTCTCCCCGAATGTAATCGGAAAACATTAGTTTTAGATATGTTGCTCAATTAGAGTCTGAGTTATAAAACTGCAACTTTTATCGGGTTCGACCCAGTTGATCGGCTATGTAACGGGTTCGATACCTTGCGTGATTGAATTAACGGACCGAATCCCGGTAGTATAACGTTATGTTGGCGAAAAAGAAACCAACGCTTCGGGAACATTAGATATTGAATCATTTTATCTACTAAAGAAAATGCCAGGACACCAGAGGGATGAGGTTCTAGTCATTCCTAAACATACCTGTACTATATTGTTATTGTTACTTGGACAAAATGGGAGTGGACTTTGTTCAGCAGAAAACAACCCTTTTGTTCAAAATTCTCGGGCGCTTCGGTTTTAATACTTGCTCTCAAATGGCCATAGTTTCGCAATATTATTACGAATTGATGGTGTCTCCATGGTTTGGATCATCATCATGATCCTCAAGCAGCCATGGGCTAGGAAGGTCCAACCAGACGGCGCAATTTAGTTCTCCAAGCATATCTGTCCTGAGGTACATCTACTGCATCTGGCCACTGCACATCAATTCTAACAAGATCCTGTTTGACATTGCCTGACCACCGCATCCTTGGTCTCCCCCTCTTCCTGAGGCCTTTAGGGACACTGTTCATAACCCTATTCGCCAATCTATAATTATTCGTACGGGCAACATGGCCAAACCAACGGAGTCTTTCTCTGCACAATATGCTGTTTCAGAGAAGTTACCGACTCGTTTGCCTAACATCATCATTAGTTAAAATGTTGAACACCAAATTCCGTAATTCGCGTAAGCATCTAGAATCAAAAGCATCTAGTTTCCTCTTAACTTCTTAACAAAGCTTCGACGTTTCACTACCATACCTAACCCTAGAAAGAACCAAACATATTATACAGTCTAATTTTATTCTTTAGGTGTATTATGCTGATTTCTCCACACTCGTCTTAGATTCTTAAAAGTCACGACAGCAATCCTTATTCGTATGTTTAATCTCATGCCGAATATCACCAGTATCTGTTACATAGCTCCCAAGAAAATTAAACTGTGACACCTGCTCAAGACTGCAAACCATTCAGATTAACTGAATCACAGCCTGCCTGACCAATTCTCATTACTTTAGTTTTCTCTCTGTTTATATCCAAACCTATTCTATTATCAGTCTCATCAACAGCTCGAAATAAAGAGTTCATCTCATCAACAGCTCGAAATAAAGAGTTTATCTCATCAACATCATTTGCCCAAAAGGGCTAAATCATCAGCATAATCTAAATCAGAAATTTTCGTATCTCCAGCCCATTTAAGGCCAAAATCTTTCCCTTGAAGTGAATTTCGCATAACGTAATGAATAACTAAACTAAAGAGAATAGGAGACAAAATGCACCCTTGTCCGACATCAGAAGTAATGCTAAACCAATTGCTAGAAGCTTTACCAACTCTCACACACGAATCAGTGTTATTACAGAGAACGTTCATTATGTTAACTAACTTGTCTGGTATACCATATGATCTCACAATTAAACACAAATTTTGACAATCAACAGAGTCGAAAGTTTTTTTGAAATCAACAAACTAATAACCAAAGGTTTCTGAAACTCTAAACATTTCTCAAGAATCTGCCTAAGTGAAAATATCTGATCCACACATCCACTACCACTTCTGAATCCACATTGCTCATCACGCAATTGCCTGTCAACCAGATTCCTAATTCTATTAAGCACAATCATTTAAAGAACCTTTCCTGGAACAGAGAGTAGGCTAATACCCCTATAGTTATCACAAGAATTTCGACCAGATTTTTTTAAAATAGGGATAATAATAGTTCTCGCAAAATCCTTACAGACCATGCCTTTATCATAAAAGATATTCAAATTTTAACTTGTCCAAGTGGTAACAGAAATATTCCTAGCTCTTTGCATTTCCGTAGTAATTTCGTCTAACCCAGGGGACTTATAAAGTTTAAGTTTAGAAATAGATTTAATGCTTCTCTGAAATTTTACTGTAAGAAACCTTTCATTAATGCCCTCATATCCTAGAAGAGCATCACTAGTGTGTCTGCTGAGAAGCAGACCCACGCCTTGGTGATGCTTATTTATCTTCCCTCCCTGAACACAGAAATTTAAGAATATTTTTTAGAATCTGACCTTTATCTGTCCATCTGGTCTCTTGCAAACGAATTTCGGTGGTATAAGGCTATGCTGGCGAAAAAAAGACGAAAGTTTCGGAAACATTAGATACTAATTATCCAGTATGCAATCGGTTTCGAACCCATAAAATAAAAAGTAACGGTTCGAAACCTTTTCTGACAGATTCAACGTGTATTTCTCCCCGAATGTAATCGGAAAACATTAGTTTTAGATCTGTTATTCGATTAGAACATGAGTTACAAAACCGCAACTTTTATCGGGTTCGACCCAGTTAATCGGCTACGTAATGGGTTCGATACCGTGCGTGATTGAATTAACGGACCGAATCCCGGCAGTATAACGTTATGTTGGCGAAAAAGAAACGAACGCTTCGGAAACATTAGATATTAAATCATTTTATCTAGTATGTAATCAGTTTAGAACTTATAAAACTGAAGTAACGGGTCGAGACCTCTTCCGATACTTTCAACGTGTAATTCTTCCAGAATATAATCGGAAAACATTTGTTTGAGATCTCTGGCTCTATTAGAACAAGAGATCTCTAGACTTATTTTCAATTTTCTCACCTTAACCCGTCCATATAGTCTCTTGCAAACCTGGATTATATATATTATAATGCTGGAATTCCTGCGTGAGGACATCAAGAGAATTATCTCAACATAACGTGGTCACATTTCATGTACCTGCAGAGAGAAAATGACTAGTAGGGTTTTTTGAAGAAACTTGGTTAATTGAGGAACGCAGGGCCAACAATATCAAACAGACACGTGATAGCAAGCATGGGGGCAAAGACCTGTTCCTCCACTGCTACAGGTTGAAGTGATCCATGTTGGTAGGAACTTTAGGCACCACCGTTATTAAGTGGACTTTTTCAAGAGCCGTAAGACCTGTCTGTGACACATTACTCCAATTTAGGATTAGCGATACCCAACTAGCTAAGTGAGGGTTCAGGTATCTGTGATGGCCTCTGATTAGGCCATCACAGATTATTATCCACCAGCTGATATAAGGTATCTCGTGCCTCTGTTCACTTAGGGATAGCAACCCACAAGGAAACAGAAAACACAGCAGCAATTTCTCTCTCAACAGATGCCCACCACTGCATCAAGTCCAGAATTCATAATCAAGCTCAAAGCCGTAAACCAGTCCAGTCTCGTAGGCGTAAATGGTCATCACCAAGAAGCTGTGAAGTTGACCATTCCTCAACAGGGCCGGAAAAAAGAAAAAAATGTGGCCATAGATGACCAGATCAGTAGGGTACACTGGTCTGACAGATTTCCATTTGTGTTTCATCCGAAAAAAGAATATCTCTTTTGGAAAAAAACTTTTTGAAAGGTATAGTCGCTCAAAAAAGTATCCGAACGTTACGGTTGATTACAGAATTCAGAAAAAATATCTGGCAACGATTTTTTTAGAAATTAATGATCTGGCAACCTTCGTGTACGTATTCGAAGGTTGCCAGTTTACTAATTTCTAAAAAAAATCGTTGCCAGATATTTCTTCTGAATTTTGTAATCAACCATAGCGTTCGGATACTTTTTTGAGCGACTGTACTAACGGCATGATCCAATGGAAGGCAGAGTAAGACATTATGTGCTAGACCCGGACTGTTGTATGCATCATGCCAGTTTATGCATAGGCAACATTTAGAGACCATATACATTAGTGGAGAAAATTTGCAATGCAGGCCAATTTGTGATCCGAACCTGGTAACATCAGAATCACATAGGAAGGATAGTATCAGTAGCTGTAGTGATGATAATGCAACATTCGTTAGTGAAAGCGTGAAAATATCGTTGATGAAAATTCGCTTTTTTAAAACTTGAATGTATCATTAAGATACATCCGTGATATATAGTCCTTGTTTATCTGTCGAAATCGTCTTAGTTATTGAACGAAAGACACATAATTCTATTAAATTAATATATATATTTTGTGGTAGTTTAACTCTGAAAATACCAATTACTGGATAATTCAGAAATGTAACAGTTATACAGGGAAATCTCATTTAATGCGGGAGATGAGTTCCGGGAAGATCATCGTTAAACGAATTTCCTTGTAAAACGAAGGAATTTTTTATTTGTTTGCATTTTCGCCTATCTTATTGATTTTTTATCATTTTCTTGGTTTTGTAATGGATGTCTTATTTCAACAATAATAATTATAATTCACAATATTTATTGAAAGATTACGTAAATGCGTAATTGTGTATATAAATATGTACAGTCGCTCAAAAAAGTATCCGAACACTATGGTTGATGGCAAAATTCAGAAAAAATATCTAGCATTGATTTTTTTAGAAAATAGTCATCTGGCAACCTTCGTATCACGTGACACTAAGGTTGCCAGATCACTAATTTCTAAAAAAAACGTTGCCAGATCACTAATTTCTAAAAAAACGTTGCCAGATATTTTTTCTGAATTTTGTAATCAACCGTAGTGTTCGGATACTTTTTTGAGCGACTGTACATATATGTGATCGATTAATTAATTTACAGTTTATTTCTTCATAAGGAACGAAACTATCTGGTTTGCATTGCTGGACTCTGTTTTGTGCCGGGGCGGGGGTGGCTCAGTCGGTAGAGCGTCAGGCTCGTAATCTGCAGTTCCCAGGTTCGAGTCCCAGCTGCGTCAGCGTTGAGATTTATCTCCGCTAAATTCCCCGCCCTGCCCCAGCGGCAATT